>JZKD02S1414640.1:22638-33240 GCA_000966675.3 Picea glauca
TAGAAAGTTATATCGACGAAGGCAACAATATAGAACAAGGGAAGCTAAAAAAAACCTTCTAGATTGTTGTAGCAGAGAGAAAATTGGCTTCTTAGTAAGTGAGAAGATAATGAACCTAAAATTTTGTTGTAATTGGTGACACATAATTGACGAATTTGGGAAAAGAATAGATGGGGTGTATCATGGACTTATCCTGACTGATCTCCCAAGGGTGTCTATTCCCCTTTTTAAAGGTGAACCTAATTCCATAGAAATCCTTGAAAGTCTGTTAGGGGTTAGGATTTATCAGAAACATCAAATGGAGATCCCTAGGAGGTAGAGAAGTTATGGGACTTAGTAGATTAAGGGGTTTGTACCTTCCTCTGCATTTTTACATTATAAAAATGGCATAGACAAAGAACACAAATTTAGGAAGAATCAACACTTATCGCTTACGAATTCGGATACCCAGTGGAACATATAAGAAACAAATTTTCAAATTTTAGTGTTTTAAGTCATAAAACAGAGTTATATACTATAAATGTAGATCTATTATAAGGAATTAGACAGTCAATGAAATCTTGGAAAACACTCAAATCCCTAAACTAAATATCTTTAACACTTGGTCCCATAAAAGTAGGAAGATTTGGTACTTTCATCTTCCAAATTGGTCTCCATGTGTAAAATTATTACAAAATTATTGTAACTACTATTTTAAATAGGTTAAGGCCCCTCATGAAATTTATCATTAAGAGAAACTAGGAGGTTCCATGATAGGATGAAATATTGCAAACAACCTAATTCCTACTAAAGAATCTATATACTCAACAAAACTAAGAAAAAATAAAAGCATTATTCTCATATTAGATTTGGTATTCTTCTCCAATTATTCATCTTGAGGGAGAGATATAAATTGGAGGAAACTGATTATTACTAGGGAGTCTCCAATAATGGTCAAATTAAAAACTTGTCGTTGAATGGCTATTAGCAGGCCTTGGTAGACAACATACACTTCGGCTTTATTTTTGGGCATATTCCCAAGATTCCAAGAGCAATTTATTTATTGATGTCACCACCGGGTCCCAGAAGGACCACTCCCACCCCTGCCTCCCCTTCCCAACACCTGAATCATATAACCATAACCATTATCCCTTATAACCATTCATGTAACCTTTATTTTCATCATCATAATCAACATAGTCATCCTTCTCCTCCTCGTCATCGTCATCATCATCATTCTCATTGCGTTCGTCGTTGTCATCATCATCATCGTCGTCGTCGCCATCATTGTTGTCATTGTCATTGTCATCATAATCATCATCATCATCATCATCATCATACTCATCGTCATTGTCATGGTCATCATCATAATTGGCATTGTTAGCATCGTCGTCATACTATAACTATAACCCCTTATCCTTTTAACCTTATCACCCTTATAACTATATAACCCCTTACCTTATAACATTATAATATATTTATTATATTACTATATCTATAATATTTATTAATTTTGTATTATATTAATTATTATTATTATATATAAATATATTATATAATATATATTAATTATATAATATATATTAAATATAATATAATGAAATAACAAAAAAATGTTAAAGCAATCAAAAAACAAAGAAAAAACCATAAGCCCGCGATCAGGCCATGTGAAGCTATTCAAGCCAGCACTAATCGAAACAAAACCCTATCCCATGTGCACGTGCAGATCATATTGGAGCCAGTTGCCTGAGACAAGAAGTGGACAGTGTGAGCTCACTAGCGAGGAATCCCATCCGAAATAAAACCCTAGTTTCTTGCATATACTGGAGTCAGTCTCCTGAAACAAGGAAGGGACAGTGTGAGCCCACTAGCAAGGAGGCCCACTCGAAACAAAACCCTGGTCGCGTGAAGATATTGGAGTCGATCGCATGAGACAAGGAGGGGATAGTGTGAGCCCACTATCATTGGAGCCAGTTGCCTGAGACAAGGAGGGGACAATGTGATCCCACTAGAATTGATTGACTACTAGAGATAAATACAGAGGAGATACACTCAACGGACAATCATTTCCACGAAAATGGTAAGCACCTATGCAATTTAATTTTTGTAGGGTTATTTTTTATGTCAAGATGGATGTTTATTTATTTCTGGGATTGAACCCATGAATTCATCATGGATCTTGTGACAAAAACCCCATGTTCTTTAGAAAACCCCCATGTTCTTTAAATGTTTGTAATTGTTGGTGTTCTTGTGTTTTTTTTTATTTCCTTATTGTTCAGTTCCATTGGTGTAGAGTACTAATAGTAGAAATAACTAGTTGTGGATTTCATAAACATAAAAGAATAAAACAACAACAATCTTTAAAACACTGGTACAAATTCTTGTAAGATTCATTGTGATGATCCATGCATTGGGATACTCATGTCAAATTACGTGGCATACCTAAATCCATTGTGACTGATCATGATCCCACCTTCACCAACAATTTCTATCAAGAGTTTTTTTGGCTTCAAGGTACCCGATTGAATCTTAGCATAGCATATCACCCCAAAAACCAACGGTCGCTATATGGAAGCACTCAAAAAATGTTTGGAAGATTATTTATATTATTCTTATTTAGAATATAAATCCCAATGGATATAGTGGTTACCCCTATCCAAATGGTGGTACAATGCTACCTATCATGAAGCTACTAAAATGACCCCCTTCGAGGCATTCTATGGACAACCACCCATGTCAATGATATTGTACTTGTTGATCCTCTCTAAGGTTCGAGAGGTGGATAACAACTTGACATCCCATGTTGACATTGTTTGTATCCTCAAAGACAGTTTGTTGTTGGCTCAAAATCACATGAAGCAATGAGCTAAACAACATCACTCCAAATGTTTGATTGATGAAGGGGATCAAGTGTTCTTGCATATCAAACCCTATAAGTAGACCTCACTCAAAGATAATAGAAACCAAAATTTATCTCCTAAATTTTGAGGACCCTATATTGTACTAAAAAACATAGGTCCAATGGTTTACACAATGGTTCTTCCTAGCCATTCTAAGCTCCACCCAATTTTTCATTTTCCCTACTTGAAGAAAGTGCTTGGGTTCAATTGTAGAGTAACATATTTCTTTGTATAGATCACTAAGATTTAAATAGATTGTTGTAGCCTCAATCCTCAACAATTATAGTATAGATCAATGCAAGAGTAACACATTGATACACTCCCTAATTCCTATGAATAGGAGAAACCCCATATTCTTCCTCGCAAACACATAGCAGACATGGAATAAAAAATGGTTTGTCTATTAGAACTCAAACTAATAGGAATTGCTAGTCCACTTTACTCTTTGCCTTCCTCTATGGTGAGCAAACATTTTATTAAGAGTTTTGGCTCATTTTGAGATAAACCACATCATTAGAATTTCAAGAAAATGAGTAGATTGGAGTCAAAAATTTTCCTCATCAAAAAATAGACTCACCATAAAGGTTGCGTTTGTCCACTTATTAAGGCAATCCTCGAATAAAATATATACAATAAAATATAGGAAGTTATAGACCAACATTATAAAAATCATTTTTTGTATTAGATATCATCAACCGTGCACATGGTCGTCCACCTTAGAGATCATCCACCATGCTCCATCCATCTCATCCATCTTTGTCCCTACACCCTTCTTCACATTCAATTACAACATGACAAATGGACTAGGTGATGAGGTGGTAGCCTAGGCTAACTAATATGTGGAATTCCTCACATCCAATGAAAATGTGACACATGGACCAAATGATGAGGTGGAAACCATGTCTAAATAACAAGTGGCATTCTTCACATCCAATGAAAACGTGACATGTGGACCAAGTGGTAACCAAAGCTAACTAATCCACCCATCTTCTCCCCTTGATCCTTCTTCACATCTAATGACAACTTGACATAGGGACTAGATGATAATGTCGCAACAAGGATAGTTGAAATTTGGAATTCTTCACATCCAATGTGACGCAGACCTATCAACCCTTGGGCCGAGATCCGCTCACATGATCGTTCTTTATCTCCCTCGAGCTGAATCGGCTCTTTAGATTCCCTGCTGGAATCACAAATTATTGATCCACAGGTCCTTTCGGAAGCTCCCCTGCGCGAAAAGCACTAGGCGTGAACTCCACTTCTCCATGCGACCACAACACTATGACCAAGGCCTAACCCAAAAGGTGCTTGTCACAACTCGCCAACTCGCCACTCTTCTTTTCCAATCTCGCGATACCCGAGATCATGAAATAGGTATAGCTCCCCTCTTTTAGTGCCCTCCACGCTTGACCACCAGCTAATCTTAACGCTAGCTCCTCTCTCTACTCGCCACTTTGCAAGTTGTGGCATCTGACCTTGGCACCTTCCTTTCACGAAATCCTGAGAAGCAATGTTGACTTTTCTCCTCGCGTTCTTGCTACTCGTGACTTCGCGAGTCGAAGGGTTGAACTCTCATTCCCTTATCTCACGAATCTTTGAGATGCGAGAGGTCAAAGGGTGTTGACTCCTTTCACTAGGTAACACGTGTCCTCCTATCTATTGCACGGGCCCACCTTGCGGTTCTACCACGTGTCCCTCGTGCCCAGCTTCGGCACTTCGTCGCTCGTGACTTGGAACACCCAATATTTGGGCTCTTACCTTGCAAACCTCCAAGTTCACGAGATCCCTTGATCTCTTCCACCTGTCCTCCTCCGATAGATGGCTGCAATTCTCTCGCGACTTCGCCGCTCGCGAATCTTGATGCAAAGGTTTTAAACTTTCAACTCGCGAATCCACGAAATGAGATTATGCAGGTGAATCCAACGACCCTTGTTGGCTCAGATCCTACGGCCCAATTTCTCCTGAGATTGCACTTACAAAAACACTCGTCGTAACTCTCCTTGCTCTTCTGCAAGATCTGACGGCTCTCGAGACTTCGCGAATTCTCCATGGAGAATTCCGACTGTCCAATTCCTCCTTGACGATTCCTGCGAAATGAACAAAGTGTTCTTTCATGAAACTTATCCACCTACAAAACAACGTCGATGTGCCTTCTTACAACACTTCAAGGCACTATCCCTCTTGAGATTCTCTTCAACAACTTCGAAGACTCTATCCCTCTTGAGCTTTCTCCACAACTTGAGTCTTCAAGAAGACTCCTGCACACACTCCTTGTGGAAATTCTTCAAATACTTACAAGTATTTGAATTCTTAGACTCTGCGCACTCTCTTTGCAGCAGCAGCCCTTCAATTCTTCCCTCATGTTGTAAACCCTAAGAATCTACTCGGCCTGCGCACACCTTGCATGGATCATGTTCTTAACTTGCACTTCTACAAGAATGAGAACAATGTTATCCCTCCTGAACTTGCAGAGCCAAACTCTGACTTCTGTCAATGCACACCTTGCAGACAATTTCACTACACTCCTTCCAGGAAAACTCTTGCTCAGACAGAGAAACAATTGAAACTCATTCTTTACTCTCTTAGACTTTGAATTCTTAACATGAAATCATACATACATGGCATAAAATCAAATGTATATTAGAAAGAGTAAAACAATCATGAGCATAACATTCAATCATGCATACATAGAAAGTATTTGAACACCATGAGTCTGGATCAAAGCTTCATATATTAATCTCAGAACTTTTGTACATGGGTTCTTCTACACAACTTTTTGCTTCTTCTTCTCTATGCTCTATTAATCATGCTGCTAATGTTACAATGATACAAGTGAGGGTGTCTATATCTGTTTTCCCTCCGGCTCCTAAAACTGTCTAATCTAAGAATTCAAAGCTACCTACTTACATATACTAGCATAAATGCCTCTTAGTCCTTCAGACGAGAGTGGGACGCTCAAGGTCTGATTACAATATACAAGTACACCCTTTCTTAATTATCTCATTTAATTTTGGCATATCCAACTTCAAAACATTTCAAACAATTCGTCATGTGCCAAAATGCGTTGGTGTTTGTCCCCCGCTCACTTGTTGTTGGCGATGCTCCTGCATCATACTCCCTCGCTTGAAAATTTTCATGGGCTCCTGTCCATGAGATCTTGCACGGTCTGTCCATGCTTCTCAATCTCTACTTTTTTCTCCCAGCTGACATCTTCAACTGGATGTCCCTTCCACTTGACGAAGTATTCAAAATATTCCCTTCTTCTGGTCCTCTTACTAACTCTTTTGTCTAGTATGCTTTCCATATGTGGTTTCTCTGCAACTGGCATCTGTTTTTTCCACTGAACCTCTGGTTGTTCATTGTCTGCTTCAGCTTTGTATGGGTACAAATCTAAGACATTGAATATCTGATAAATTCTGATCCCATCGGGTAATTCAATCTCATAAGCATTTGCCCCAAATTTCTTCAAGACCTTACATGGTCCGATCTTCTTCATATTCAGTTTGTTATATGTCCCCTTCGGGAACCTTTCCTTTCTCAGATGTGCCAGAATCAAATCACCAACCTCAAATTGAAGTTGTCTCATGTGTTCATCTGCTCTGCACTTATACTCTTGGATCGAGTTCTGCAATCGCTCCTTCACCTAGCTGTGAAGTTCCTTCATCGCTTCTGCGAAATCCTCTGCACTAGCACTCCTAGTTTCATTATGTTCTGAATCTCTCAATTCCGAAACTCCTCTTGGTTGCATCCCATAAACAATTTGGAATGGACTCTGTCATGTGCTTCTGTTGATTGAATCATTGTAAGCAAATTTCACCTGTGGTAGAATATTATCCCACTGACTGTGGTGTTCTATCACCAAGCTCCTCAGCAAGTCTCCCAAACTTATGTTCACAACTTTTGTCTATCCATCTGTCTAAGGATGATAAGCTGAAATGAACGAAAAGTCCGTTCCTATATTTTTCCATAAGGTTCCCCAGAAGTGTCCCACGAACTTGGTGTCTCGATCCGAAACTATGCTCCTTGGTAAGCCGTGAAGTCGAATGACTTCTTTGAAAAACATATTCGCAATGTGAGTTGTGTTACTGGTTTTCTGACATGGTATGAAGTGTGTCATCTTAGAAAATCTATCCACTACCACAAATATTGAATCAAACCCTCTTTGTGTTTTTGGCAACCCCAATATGAAGTCCATTCTTATCGCATCCCACGGCCTCTTAGGTATGGGTAACGGTTGATATAAGCCTACATTCTACCTCTCCTTTTGAATGTTGACAAATTTTGCATCTGTCCACGAATCTTTTGACGTTTGCTCTCATTCCTGGCCAAAAATATGACTTTTTTAACTTTGAGAATGTCTTGTCATGACCGAAATGCCCAGCCAATCCTCCACTGTGTTTCTCCTTTAGCAAATTCTCCCTCATGGATCATTTTGGAATACAAAGTTGATTACCCATGAATAACAATCCATCCTGGATCATGTATTCTATCCACTGGCTTCTATCCCTGAGAATTGGATTCTCAGCTGCTTCATACACCTCTTTAAAATCTGGATCATCTCTGTACATGTCCCTGAGATCATCAAAACCCAGTGTTTTGACTCTGAACTCCTGCAACAACAAAAAATTCCTACTCAAAGCATCAACAACTTTGTTAGCAGTTCCAGAAATATGCTTAATTACAAAATTAAAGTTCTACATGTATTCAACCCATTTAACATGTCTTTGATTCAACTTCTCCTGTTGAGTCACAAATTGCAAAGCATGATTGTCACTGTATAAGACAAACTCCTTAGGGATTAAGTAATGCCTCCATTTCTTCAATGCCTGAATAATAGCATAGAACTCCTTGTCATACGTGGAGTATTTCACTTTCACTTCATTCAACTTATCGTTGAAGTATGTTATCGGCCTGTCTTCTTGGCTCAAGACTGCCCCTATTGCAAATCCACTTGCATCACATTTTACTTGAAATGTCTTTTTGAAATCCGGCAACACCAACATTGGTTGTTCCGTGATTTTCCTTTTCAACAAATTGAAGCTTTTATCCGCCTCTTCTGTCCAGTGAAAAGACTTGTGTCTCTTCTTCACTATGTCCATCATCGATGCACTAATTCCACTAAAATTCCTGATGAACTTCTGGTAGAAACTAGCCAATCCATGAAAACTTCTCACCTCAAATATATTCTTCGGTGATGGCCAATTCTTAATTACCTCCACCTTATCTGGATCCATCCTCAACTCGTCTGCAGAAATAACAAAACCCAAATAAATGAGCTATGTCTTCATGAATGAGGATTTCTTCATGTTTATCAACAACTTCTCTTGTTGTAGCCTCATCATCACTGTAGCCAAATGTTTCAGATGCTCTGCCTCTGTTTTACTAAAAATTAGTATGTCATCCAGATACACAATGACAAATTTTCCGATGAAATCCTTCGGGACTTCATTCATCAACCTCATGAAAGTGCTCAGTGTGTTTGTTAGACCAAACGACATAACAAGCCATTCATACAACCCTTTTTTAGTCTTGAAGTTTGTCTTCCATTCATCACCTTCTCTCATACAAATCTGATGATATCCACTTTTCAAATAAATCTTCAAAAAAAATTTGGCCCCACTCAAGCAATCCATCAAATCATCCATTCTTAGCAATGGAAATCTGTACCTGATGGTAATATTTTTAATTTCTCTTGAGTCAGTACACATCCTCCAGCCTTCGTCTTTCTTCGGACTGAGCACTGTTGGAACAACACATGGACTCAAGCTTTCTCTAACCAACCCTTTGTCCATTAAATCATGGACCTGTCTTTTGACTTCTTCATTCTCCTACGACGTCAATATGTACACTGCTTTGTCTGGTAAACTAGCTCTAGGTATGAGATCAATATGATGACTCACACTTCTAATCGGTGGCAACGAACGAGGTAGTTCGTCCACTACTATGTCAACAAACTCTTCCAACAGTTTATGAACCTCTTTCGGTAAATCATCTACCCTTGTACTGGTTAAAATAATTTTAGGCTTCCTGACCACAATGAATTGTGGTTCCTCCTTCTTCTTAACCTCTGTAAGAAGTTCCTTCCTAGTCATGAGAAGTACAGTGTTTCTTACTTCAGGTTTCACTTCCTGGTCCTTAATCGGCAACAACATGTGAGTTCTCCCATTCTTCTCTAGGGTGTATGTGTTCTTTCTCCCATCATGAATCACATTCCTGTCATTTTGCCACAGTCTACCCAACATTAGATGACAAACATCCATGGGAATGACATCACACAATATCTTATCGTTATATCCTCCTATCTTAAATTCAACTAAAAACTGTTTAGTGACATTTACCTGATGTCCTTTTTGTAGCCATGAAACTCTGTATGGACTTGGATTTTCAATAGTCTCCAGCTCCATATTTTCTACCATCTCTATAGAAATGAGATTATCTGTGCTACCACTGTCCATGATGACTTTGCATGCCCAGTCTTTGGTCTTGCAAGCGGTCTGAAAAAGTCTGTTCCTTTGGACTGAACTCTCCACCTCCTTCTCTGGTGTTAAGAGAAATTTTTGCATCATCAGTGATCTTTCACCTTCAGCATCCTCTGTCTCAACATTCTGCCTCTGTGCTTCGGCAATGTGCGTCTCACCACCTTCTTTCTTTCTATTTGGACACTCATAAGATTTATGTCTGACCTTTCCACATGTGAAGCATTTCACCACTCCACCTCTTCCTCTTCCTCTACCTCTAGTACAAGGAACAATGTTTCCATCAGTATACTGACCTCTCTGTTCAGTATACTGCCCTCTCTGTGAGCTTCCACCTCTCTCAGTTTGAGTCTGAGGTTTCTTCCACTCTTCCTTGGGTTTCTAATTTCTATCATGGGCAACTGATTTGCCTTTGGGCTGACTTCTGCCTCGGCCTCTTTGACCTTGTTTGCAACTCAGCTTCTCTTCAGCCTTCAGAGCCATCTGATAAGCATCTTCCACCGTTTTGATGGTCATCATGTTCATCTCATCCTGAATGTCGTATCTCAGACCATTCATGTACCTAGCAACTTTTTCATCATCACTTTCACGATGACCTGCCCTGATGTTCAGCCATAGAATTCTTCAGTGTACTCCTTTACTGACATCAGTTTCTGTCTCAAATTTTGCATTCTCCGAAATAGAGTAATTTGGTAATCCCAGGGAATAAATTTCACCTTCATCTTCACGATCATCCTATCCCAACTCTTGATTTTCTGCTTGCCTTTGCAACATCTATCAGCTTGTAGCTCATCCCACCACAATGTTGCATGTCATTTAAGTCTTGTGACAACATGTTTGACTTTCTTGTCTTCCTCGACATCTTCATAGTCAAAATATGTGTCCAGAGCTCTAATCCAGTCTAAAAGTTCCTCAGCATCCAGATTTCCCTCATATATTGGAATGTCCATTTTTTCCCTAGCACCTGTTATAACCCTATAATTCATAGGATCATCTGTTGACTGGAAATTTTTCACTCTGGGTGTATAGGTTTGCAAATAATATTTCATCTCTACAAATTATTTTCAAGGGAAATAGTGCACAAAATCCACATAATGCACTTATCCTAAGTTTTGGAGCAAATATGACTTTGCGCTCACAGAGTAAAGACAACACATGAATGAACGGTGGAGAGGTTGGTGCATAGATCTACGGTTGAGATTGAATTCCGGACCCCCCGACCATTCTGCCTTTAACGATGGAGGGGG
>JZKD02S1414640.1:47734-64697 GCA_000966675.3 Picea glauca
GTAAAAAGGTTAATTAATTAATTAAAGTGATTTAATTAATTAATTAAATATTAATAAAATGAAAGTCACTTTGGAGGGACAAGGTGAGCCAAAAAGTATAAAGAAAAGGTAAGGGACTCTTCTCATTCATTCATGTATGATCTTACTTTGATTTCTGGCTTCTAGCTAGTGAGCCCAATATTGGGGGTTTTGAGGGTTTTGACATAACAAACCCTAGAGGACGATTCGGTGGTGAAATATTCCACCTATATGGTCCCAAGCTTGGTCTTAGAGATGCAATAATCTCCCACACCATTCTAGTTCTATATCTACTCAGCTGTAGGAGGATTCTACATCAGTTTCATGTGCAGATAGAGAGAGGGCGCACCAGTTGAGGGATTCCAGCAAGAGGGGTGCACCATCTTTGGAAAGATTCGTTGTAGGAGATTGGCAAGGCCGTTGAGGATTCTATCACTTGGATTTTCATTGCAGGGCCTTGGACATCAGATCTAGTGCTTTCTGAGACAGTTTTATGGCTCAGATTACTTCTTGAGCAGTGGGGCGAATTGAAGAGAAGGAGGGTGTTTTTTGAGATCCAGATCTAGTCCGTTTGGAGGGGTTACACTTCAGATATGACCCTGAGACTTTACCTAGTGACTTGCAGTGTCCGGATCTATATTTCTAGAGAGTTTCAGAGCATTTGGAGGCCTCCTTCAGCAGGGATGAATTATCTAGGGTTTCAGTCATCTAGTGGGGCGCACCATTCAGTGGGGGATTTCAGATCTATAGAGATTGAGAGGGATTTTGGAGATTCGGTCACTTGGGTTGTTCTTACCATCACTCGATCTATCAGTTGGCATATTTATTAGGGTGATTGGACACTTTTGGCAGTAGGGCCGAATTATCTAGGGTTTTAGTCATCCAATGGGGTGCACCATTCAGTGGGGGATTTCAGATCTACAGAGATTGAGAGGGATCTTGGAGATTTGGTGACCTAGGTTGTTCTTACCATCACCCGATCTATCAGTTGGCATATTTATTAGGGTGATTGGACACTTTTGGCAGCAAGGCCGAGTTATTGAGGGTTTCAGCCTCTATTGGAGCGTGGCATTCTTCAGCTGGAGAGTTTGGCATCCAGATCTGCTTGTATTGATCTTCATTTCTCATTCAGCCTTTGGAGGCATATTTTGTATTAGCGGGAGCATTTTTTAGCAGCTCTTATCTATTGTCTATCTTCTTGGCCATCTGTTGAGCATTCCAGATTGACATCTTCATTGTAGCTGGTTTCTCTATTTTATGAATACAGAAGATTTGAGATGTTTTGGCTTGTCTATTTTATTGCATATGGTTGAGGTATGTTCCATGGTTATCTCTTCTGTTATTTTCTTCATACACACATATAAACACATCTAAAAAGTAGATCAACAAAGTGTTTGACGAAATACCTCACTCAGAAAAAGTTTTAAAAAGACACCAAAACAGTGATGATCCTTGCATAATGGCTTGGGATCATTACATAAAGTGAAACCAGGAAGACTATTTTGAACATAAAGTTTCATTTACTAGTCTAAGTTTTAACAATTTACAGCACTGATGACCTTGACTATTTCTTTATGATGAGACATTCTGGTTTCCTTTCATGAACTAATGGTGACACATACATAAATTTATTCAAAAAACAGTGAAAACAAGCAAAATCAAAAGAACCAAAATAAAAAAACAACAAGAAAATTTAAAAAGAAAAATATGTATAGAGGTAAATCTGGAATCATCACACAAAATATTTTTTGAGAGCTTAAAAGAAAATAGAAAAATCCTCATTAATATGAGTGCAGTCCTACTCGTGGCACCTTGGGTCAGGGTTGAGTCGATAGTTCAAATTTTTACTTATCTCCTTATTTTCCATTTAAAATTTTCATAATAATATTGCGGTTTTGAAAATAAATATTCAGCGAAAAGTAGAGAGAAAATGATCAAGTGGACTTCCCTAACAACAGTCATATTATGGTTCTCTTGATGCACCCACTTGTGTTCTTTAACTACATTATTACAAAGAGAAACAGTGAGAAATAAAGCCAAAAGAAAACCTGCTCCTAAACCTACTCTAACTACTAAACAAATCAAAATACTACGTAAAGTCATGCTTCCAATGTAGCCATTAGAGTAACTCCAATCCTACAATGGAAACAAAATCAAATATTACTAACAAGAATGGTAGTATATCAAAAAATCACAGAAATATATCATACTTACATTTATAATCATCATTTAAAAACAAAGCAAGCATGATCTTACCATTCCCTTGGACATTCTCTTTGTATGAATCCTCCATCCATTCTACAATTTTGTCATAATATGGGTTACAAAAATACGAAAAAATGAGATTTTAAAGTTTGTGAGAGTTATGGGGACTTGAGATAACCCTCGGCCTAGACCGAAGTGCCCCATCCTCCCAACAATTTTCCTTTCGTTCCATATTTTCTCCATTTGAAGGATATAAAATGAGTGTGTAAAAGTTACCTCTTTGATCTCTAAATAAAGTGAAGATAATCTTACCATTCCCTGGAAACTTTTCGAGATATGATTACTCCAAACAATCTGCAATCCTATCAAAATGCATGCAATTACTAACATGGGATTGTTTGAAAGAATTCACATCGGATAAATATTCTTTATGATAATAAAGTATTAGACTATCAAGGAAAGAATATTGTAAAAAGGTCTGATCAAGATGGCGAGAACTTATCATGATTCTTGATCAGCAAATAAGTGTTTCATTCTCTTGAAACTTTCCATTGAGCTTAGATATTTCAAGGTTAAATATTTGAGGTGAACTGAATGGAATGACCAACATTTTTGAATAATTATCATTGGTAGTAGTATTTGGTCGATTATACTTTTCAACCTCAAATAATTGATCATGGAAAAATTTAGATCCTTCTCGAAACACAAATTGAGATGAATCCATGGAAGATGCATTTTGGGACTCTTTCAAATCATTTCCTTATTTACCCATATATAATTGATGAGAATAAAAATTAATATGTTCATGGGCAGAATTATTTCCCTCTTTATCTTCTATTCGGTAATCTCTATTAATTTGTACCTGATTATATAATACATAATTCATTCCAAAGTGATATGGAACATGCAATTGCACAACATTAGGATAAAAAATATTAGGGTACAAGGAATAATATGTAGAATAATTAAGGAGATAAAATGCATCCCTTGAAATGATAGGTATATGCGTTTCGAAATATGGTTTTATTCCCTCTCCTTGTATAAACTGATAAACCTCTTTTGTATTCTCTTTTAAAGAGTACGAGACACTTTTTAAGAGACAATTTGGTTCATTGTGCAAGGGAAAATTTGAGAGAAAATCACTAGAGATAGAATATTGCCTAATGATTTTTTCTCCCACTGATTTATCATGGATCTGTTCAACTAAATTAGGGGAAGATTTATCATCCACATGATTATCAACTTCACATTCAACCTCTTTTACTTTAGAAACAATTATAAAATCTATGAGAGTGTGACAATTGTCGTCTTTTAAAGTCAAGGTTCCTTCTTCAACAGGAGGAGACATCATTGACAGATAATGATTAGAGGTGACAACTACATTTTGTAAAAGATGATGTTGCTCATTATTTTCCAAAATGAAAGAAGTTGACAAAAATTGTGGTGCTTCAAAATCTTCAAGATGAACATCAAAATTTGAACCATCTTGAGATTGAGTGTTAGTGCTCAATTCAAATTGGTTAACAATTAATTGATCTTGCTTGTCTGAGAGAGAAATGAGATATTCAAACCATTCATTAATAAGCAACATTTCTTTCAAAGGGAATCTAGTACAAACATGAATGCAAAATCATTGAATGATCCATCATTTTCTTTCCTTAAGCGACTCAATTATTCACTTATTTAATCATAATCATAGTTGTTAAAATCTAACAAAAACTCAATTACAAACTCAGACAAAGAATGAATTGAATTAGCTGGAAAATATTCAAACCAAATTTTAACCTAACCTCGGAAAGTGAGAGTGAACAATCTGCATGTAACATTAGGATCAGTGATCTTTTGTCTTAAACATTTATAAAAAAAAATTAGAAATATGGTCTACTACAGATGTGTTCCCTTCACCATCAAAGGTGAGTTCTGAAAAGAGATCAGTTGTCTTGTTGGAAATAACTGGTAGTGAGACATTAAAAGCATGTTCCAACACAGTGATTTGGGCAGGAGCCATTAAGAATTTGAAGAAATTGACTCCAAATAGTTAGTTTGTCATCTAACCTGCCTCGTAGTGCATTATAAGATGACACAGAAGAAGGATTTATAAATCTAGAATTATGAAAGGCTGAGGGATGAAACATTTAATCATAAAATTGACCTCAGACCCTCCTTCTAGCGCCATTTGTTGACGGGAAAATTTCATTGTCCGTCAACTGGAAGAACAAGTCCAGTCCAGGGTTGTCTAAGTAACCCAAGCCGTTTGGTGTAACTTGTTATGACGGGTTTAATGGCTTCGTTAGCCAATCTAAAATACTAAAAGAATTAACTAATGCTAAAAAAAATATAATAAACATATACATACCCCGATATAACTATTGTAAATGTGTTTACGTAGAAAACGAAAACATAAAGATCTTACTTATGAACAACATTTACAAATTTGCAAGTTTTACTAGAAACTTACAAAATTAAGGTGAAAATAATTTCTTTTGAGAAGCAGAGAAAGAAGGCACATTTAAATATTTTTTGTTTTCTTTCTATAAATCTAACAAAAACTGAATTAATTAAACTATGAAACACAGATAGTCAAAGCCGATCTACACTTTCTGGTTCCGCTAATATATAAACGACAGAAATTGAAAACATGAAAGAGATAACTTGATATTAGTTTGTCTAATGTGACTGTGCCTCTGTATGAATCAACAACATCTATCTTCCATGCCTACGAGATAAATCTGCAATAGACTTATACTGAAACTGTTTTGAATAAATTCACAGAATGTATTGGCAGCCAGGATTTTAGAAACGGAATAGGGAACACATATTAACTATGTGATCTTATGATCGCAAATGATTACAGTCAGATAAATCTATGTGTAATGCATTCACTTCATTGTTCAAATTAAGCATCAAATAAAAATTATGATATTGAAATTGAAAAGATGATCACAATGTGAATATCTGGAACAACAAATTATGAACGATTATTTATAACGTGAATATCCCGAAACATAACATATCATTGAATCTAAAGCTACAATACATATTAATGCACCATGATTAAATAAAACGAAACATTAATGAAACACCATTAACAAAGGACTAAATCCAAAATGTTGCATGTTGTTTCATTAAGTCTTGGGATATCATTCGTCCATCTTTGGTTCCAGGCCAAGATGCCTTTCATTTACAAAATGCAAGGTTTTTAAAGAGTCTTTTTTTTGAAATCTCATCTTCCTATCCCTTAGGATAGGATCAGATTAAAAGATAACAGAGTATTACAAACATAGAGGGCCTACATCCACTCATAACTGACTTGTTTTCTTTTCAAAAAAAAAAAAAAATACAAAATAAACATAAAAGAAATACTAATCATCTAAATGCAAAGTCAGACATGTTTCCCCTTAAATGATCAACATGAAGATCTACCATATCCTGAAAATGAAATAGGAATAAGTCAGATAAATTATTAACAACTAATTACTAATTTTTATTTAAAAATGACTTGAATTCAAACTAATTTTTAGAAAAAGATAAGCTACAGGTTTCTGTAGCTAGCTAAAGGTTTATGTAGCTAGTCTAAAATAGTAAAAAAATTAACAAAAAATAAAAATGAAATCTTTTATTTTTTAAAACATAATCAAAACAAATCAGTTATTTATTATTCCAATAATTTTCCAAAGAGACACCTAATAAATCCGAATTTATAATAGTGAAAATGGTTGAGTTTTTCATGGTCTTATTATCCAGCCTGCTTAATCTTCTTGTTTGCCAAATTTAAAACTGAATTACTCTCTTCCTTATGCCTGCAGTTTTTCTTAACAATTGGTTTCTGAAAAATATCGGGAATTGGCTTAACAGTAGGGGCATGAGAAAATTTTCCTTTATCATATCTAAAAACCTCCTCCAATGAATTTCTAGGCATGAAAATAGATCGTGGATTTTTGCCCAGTGGTTTCTGAATAACAACAAAAGTTTGATATGTGGAAGCATGGTCTTTTTGTGGATCAACATACAGGCCTTTGATATCAAGGTTTGGCTTATGTTTATGATAGAGTTCATATCTTTTTTGCATATCTTCACACCCACAGAGAGGAAAAGGGGAAAAAGAAAACTCAGGCAAAACAAATTTTCTGAGAAAATGCAATCCAGAAAATGAAACATAGCTCCAAAATGCATTCGTTTCTAAAGAATTTGCTCGTGTTGAAGTCAAATGGCCCCATTTCCGAAATGGGTATTAAAGGACTTGGACTAATTCGTAACGTTTTGTTCAGTATCTCTCCCGCAAAAATGTGTCACTGGCATGCAATTACGGTTTATTTGGTTGGATTCACATCATTGTGAGATAGAAATGCCTGATGGCCATTTGGATCCAACGAACAACAGGAGCCATTAAAAATATGACAGGAATATAATAGGGGCGACTCAATATAGCTATGGCTTTAGATGGCAAGGATAATAGGAACAAATCTAAGTGAATAAAATGGAAAGAAATAAGCAAAACCCCTACAGGGTATAATACTTGTGCATTAATTCCCATGTATAGCAATGACTATAGTTGATTTACCAAGGGTTTAAAAATATGTTAAAACAAAACTTCTCATAAATTAAATGCAAATCATCAAACCATTACACAAACCAAAAATCGACTCAAATCGAAATTATCAAACCATTGAAATGATAATCATATTCATCACAAGCAAAATGTGTCTAACCACCATTATATAAGATTTATATTTTAATTTCATATGATGGTTTGTTGAACAATAAACCTAAGGCAAAGATCATGAAAATGAAAATCCAAATTCTAAGTTTAATTCATGCTTGCAGTCATGAATTAAACATAGAAGAATCGAAAATCAAAAAGTAGAAAACAATGAGAAAGGCTTTAGCCCAATTAGTCATAATAAACTTGTAAAAGTATTTATAGACAGGGTGATTGCAGCTATAGAAACATAATGTATTTTGATCAGGTTTAAAAAATCAAATACATGTGTGGCTGCCAACACTATGTTAGCACAAGAATTTGCAGCCATAAGAGGCTTGCCTCTCCATAAGAAACTAAATAACCTCTACAGGCATATACATGCTTCTAACCTATCAACTCAAAGTTCTTGATTAGTCTCATCATACAGAAGAGCACAGACATTCCATAGTGCCATGGCACTGAGGAATTGTATAGATAACATGGTCTGCCATTTTAATACATAAAATGTTGTCAAATATCCTAAGACTAATGACTTTACTAATACCCGAGGTTGCTACCCATTCTATCAACGTTCAAGTGAAGGTGTTGTGAATTATGATGGTGCTGTCGAATTTTAAACAGAAGAGTGAATTATATAGACTGGCGCTACCAAAATTTTAACAGGATACACAGGTGGGCGCTACCAAAATTTTGACAAGACACACAAGCGGGCACTACCGAAATTTTGATAGAGACCAAATTGTGCAGAGTTATTTTGCATGGACGCTTCTGCCAGTTTTGAGTGACTAACTTAAAACTTAGATTATGAACAAATGAGAAGGTTATTTTGAAAAGTGGAGGAGGTTTTTGTTCATAACATAACAAATAAAAAAAACCTCTCTCATATATTCAAAATGTGTTATGGTTTGATAGATATTATACATATAAGTGGCGCTACCGAATGTGCACAATTGTTTTACAATGGCACTACCGAATTTCCTATAGCGGTCACGGTTTTGATAATCGCCTTGTTGGGAGGTTTCCACCTGTCAAGGAGGATTCGAATGGATTCTCAAGGATCATTTATATTTCAAGGGACACCTGCACCTAAGTTTTAGATCCATCAAAGGCCTCATGAAATGAGGTGGAAACAATTTATTAACGACTTCCAACAAATTCCTGAAAATTAGCAGTTTGTTGGATTTTTGTCTCTTTGATTGTTGCCACCTATCTCTAAGGCTTAGAATCCATCAGAGGAGATGGGATTTGACCTCATAAGTTTATTTGGATGCTATTGTATATTTAATAAAGGAGATATCTCTTTGAGAAAAGGGAGATTCATGAGCCAAGAGAGGCTAGAGAGAGTAGGAGAAGGCAGTTTTTCTGTGTGTGTTGATTTTTAAGCCTATGGGAATTTTATGATTGTAAGAATTACTGCTATTGGAGACTCATGAGAGCTGTGATTTTAGATTGTAACTCTTTTGTTTATATTTCTTCTTATTTGAATATATTTCATATTTTAGGATCAAAGGCTGCCAGTGATTTATGGATACCTAAGCAGTAAAAGATCTACTGTATTTTTCCCATCAGTCATTGCTTATATTCAAGTATTTGTCGATTCATTAAATTGAGAGGATCTATGTTTAGTGAAAATTTTATCTTATGTTTTCCTTCTTAATTCTTCCACCTATCAACATATAATCTTGTTTTATGTTGATCAACTTTAGTGCCTTCGATGAGTAGAATGTTTGTGATTCCATTGCCCATTGGTGTAGACTACTAATCTATAGTTTGTTTCCCTCTCCCTTTCTTTCTCCATATTGTTGATCCACCTATTCAAAACCAAAATTATCTTTTACATTCTAATGGGTGTTGAGGTTACACTTTAGCAGTCAAAGTGTGACTTTCAGTGCTAACAGACTCCTTGGATGGTTTCCCACTGCTCGGTGAGGTAACTTGCACCAGGGCGTTAGTTCGTTAAGAAGGTTGTCAACATAACTTTCCCACCCACCAAAAATCAGCCCCATCGAGCATTGATTCTGCGATGTTGGATTCCATCACCAACTATCGCTTCTTTGTGAGAAGGTTTGTTTGCATGCTTGACTCCTAGATTAATTAGTGTGTGTTGTTTTTTCTCCTTAGTTGGCCTTAGGATTGAGTTTGTGTCTAATGGAATCAGTTTCGGGTTAATTCCTCATTTGATCAATACAAAATATGGATACAATTAAAATAAAAGGTAATAAAGAGGTAACAAATAGCTCACACCTAACTTATGTCTTATAATTCTCCAACATTGTTCTTTACACTTAGTGCAACAAACACCAAATGGAATGGTTTACACAAGGTCAATGGAGAATTTTATTGGAAAATTCAAAATATTATCATAAACCCAAATCTCACATATCTGTACATGCACCGTAGACTCACAATATTTCATGAAGAGGTCCGGGAGTGATCCAAATGTTGCATTGTTTTTTACTGAGCAAAGCACTAGTTATCGAAATCCATGAAAAAAAAACTTATGAGGGGTTGGAACCAAGAGTGAGGGGTGATCTAGCTAAAATCCTATGCCAAGAATCTAACAGAGACGACGGTTCCTCAATCCGAGTCTCGGTTTTCATTTTATTCCCAGTTGCAAGTCGAATCCCAAACCATTTTGGGGACTATTGGTCAATACCCGCTCAAGGCATAAAAGACTAAGAGAGCAACATTTTGGAGTTCCATGAGATGATGCAAGATTTTTTAGGCATGGACTAGGTGAACAAATTATCCATCCGCTCCTGAGGCATGGTTTCGTAAATTGGTCCCTAAATCCAAATGTTTCATTGCTTCTTACTGAGCAAAGCACTAGTTATCGAAATCGATGAAAAAAACTACTTCTGAGGGGTTGGAACTGGGAGTGAGGGGTGATCTAGCTGAAATCCTATGCCAGGAATCCATCGGAGTCGACGTTTCCTCAATCCAAGTCTCGGTTTTCGTTTTATGCCTAGTTGCAAGTCGAATCTCAAACCATTTCGGGGACTCTTGGCCAATTCCTCCTCAGGGCATAAAAGCCTAACGGAGTAGCATTTTTGAGTTCCATGAGATTCTGCAAGCTTGTTTAGGCATGGACTAGGTGACTACATTGTCCATTCTCTCCCGAGGCATGGTTTCGTAAATTGGACCCCTAAATCCAAATGTTGCATTGCTTCTTACTAAGCAAAGCACTAGTTATCGAAATCAATGAAAAACAACTTCCGAGGGGTTGGAACCAAGAGTGAGGGGTTCTCTAGCTAAAATCCTATGCCAGAGATGATGGTTCATCAATATGAGTCTCGATTTTCATTTTATGTCCAGTTGCAATTCTCATCCCAAACCATTTCAAAGACTCTTGGTCAATTCCCGCTTAGGGCATAAAAGACTAACGGAGCAACATTTTTGAGTTCCGTGAGATGTTGCAAGATTGTTTAAGCGTGGAATAGGTGACTATATTTTCCATCCACTCCTGAGGCACAGTTTCATAAATTGAACCCCTTAATCCAAATGTCGGTTTCCTTCAAACTCAGCAAAACACTAGTTCTTGAAATCAATGAGTAAAGCAACTTCCAAGGCATGGAATCTGGGAGAGAGGGGTTCTCTAGCTGAAATCTTATCCCACGAATCCATCGGAGTCGACGGTTCGTCAATCCGAGTCTCATTTTTTGTTTTATGCCCAGTTGCAAGTCACATCCCAAACCATTTTGAGGACTCTTGGCAATTCCTCCTCCGAGTATAAAAGCCTAATGGAGTAGCATTTTTTAGATCCATGAGATTTTGCATGCTTGTTTAGGCATGGACTAGGTGACAACATTGTCCATCCACCCCCAAGGCATGGTTTCATAAATTGGACCTATAAATCCAAATGTTGCATTGCTTCTTACTGAGAAAAGCACTAGTTATCGAAATTGATGAAAAAAACAATTTCTGAGGGGTTGGAACTGGGAGCGAGGGGTTCTCTAGCTAAAATCATATGCCAAGAATCCAACAGAGATTACGGTTCCTCAATCCAAGTCTCGTTTTTCATTTTATTCCCAGTTACAAGTCGCATCCCAAACCATTTCGAGGACTCTTTGTCAATTCTTGTTTAGGGCATAAAAGATTAACGGAGCAACATTTTTGAGTTTCGTGAGATGTTGCAATCTTGTTTAGGCATGGAATAGGTGACCAAATTATCCATTCACTCCCGAGGCATGGTTTCATAAATTGGCCCCTAAATCCAAATGTTTCATTGTTTCTTACTGAGAAAAGCACTAGTTATCGAAATCGATGAAAAACACTACTTCTGAGGGGTTGGAACCGAGAGTGAGGGTGCTTTAGTTGAAATCCTATACCAAGAATCCATCGAAGTCGACAATTTCTCAATCTGAGTCTCAGTTTTCGTTTTATGCCCAGTTGAAAGTCGCATCACAAACCATTTCGGGGACTCTTGGCAACTCATCCTCATGGCATAAAAGCCTAACAGAGTATCATTTTAGAGATCCATGAGATTCTGCAAGCTTGTTTAGGAATGGAATAGGTGACCACATTTCCCATCCGCTCCTAGGGCATGGTTTTGTAAATTGGACCCCTAAATCCAAATGTTGCATTGCTTCTTACTGAGAAAAGCACTAGTTATCGAAATCGATGAAAAAAACAAATTTTAAGGGGTTGGAATCGAGAGTGAGGGGTGATCTAGCTAAACTCCTACGCTAGGAATCCAACAAAGATGATGGATCCTCAACCTGAGCCTCATATTTCATTTTATGCCCAGTTGCAAGTCGCATCCCAAACCATTTCAGGGACTCTTGGCCAATTCTCTCTCAGGGCATAAAAGACTAACAGAGCAACATTTTTGAGTTTCGTGAGATGCTACTAGATTGTTTAGGCGTGGAATAGGTGACTATATTTTCTATCTTCTCCCGAGGCACAATTTCATAAATTGGACCCCTTAATCCAAATGGTGGTTTGCTTCAAACTAAGAAAAACACTAGTTCTCGAAATCAATGAGTAAAGCAACTTCTGAGGCATGGCATTCGGGAGAGAGGGGTGCTCTAGCTAAAATCATATCCTAGGAATCCATCGGATTCGACGGTTCCTCAATCCAAGTCTTGGTTTTTGTTTTATGCCCAGTTGCAAGTCGCATCCCAAACCATTTCAGGGACTCTTGGCAATTCCTCCTCCGAGCATAAAAGCCTAACGGAGAAACATTTTTTAGCTCCATGAGATTCTGCATACTTGTTTAGGCATGGAATAGGTGACCACATTGTCCATCCTCTCCTGAGGCATGGTTTCATAAATTAGACCCCTAAATCCAAATGTTGCGTTGCTTCTTACTAAGAAAAGCACTAGTTATCGAAATCGATGAAAAAAACAACATTCAAGGGGTTGGAACCTAGAGCGAGGGGTGATCTAGCTAAAATCCTATGTCAGAAATCCAACAGAGATGACGGTTCCTTGATACGAGTCTCGGTTTTTGTTTTATGCCCAGTTGCAAGTCACATCCCAAACCATTTCGGGGACTCTTGGCCAATTCCCGCACAACACATAAAAGACTAACGGAGCAACATTTTTGAGTTCCTTGAGATGTTGCAAGCTTGTTTAGGCATGGACTAGGTGACCAAATTATCCATCCGCTCCCGAGACATGGTTTTGTAAATTGGTCCCTAAATCCAAATGTTGCATTGTTTTTTACTGAGCAAATCAGTAGTTATCGAAATCGATGAAAAAAACTACTTCTGAGGGGTTCAAACCGGGAGTGAGGGGTGCTCTAGCTGAAATCATATGCCAGGAATCCATCGGATTCGAAGGTTCCTCAATCCGAGTCTCGATTTTTGTTTTATGCTCAGTTGCAAGTCGCATCCCAAACCATTTCGTGAACTCTTGGGAATTCATCCTCGGGGCATAAAATCCTAATGGAGCATCATTTTTGAGATCCATGATATTTTTCAAGCTTGTTGAGGCATGGACTAGGTGACCACATTGTCCATCCTCTCCTAAGGAATAGTTTCGTAAATTGGACCCCTAAATCCAAATGTTGCATTAATATCATGTCCTTAGTGTTATCACATTAATATGTCCTTAATATGTCCAAACTCAAGAGGGATATCACATTAAATTAGGTGGTTGACCACTAATATTGGTAATTTCACCCTAGTCTAATTGTGCATCCAAAACTAAAGATATAAATTTTTTATTTAGAACTTTGAATATAGAAAAAAAAGTTCATAAATTGGAACTAGGATGATGATGGACTACTCACTAACAACACGTGCACATGCAACTGAATGTACAACCAAACATGTACCTATCGGATATTTCTTCATGGAGTGAGGAAAGATTAGAACAAATAGAGGGAAATGTGACTGCATCTAGTAGATATGATAAGTAAACAAGGACCAGAGGTGAAAAATTCAGAAGAAAATTTTGTAGACGCATGAATTTTTTTCTTGTCGAAGGAGGATCATGCTCTTATGATGATGAGAGAATAAGAGACATAGAGGTGCCACTCAGGTATAAGCATCTGATGAATCAATGGGTACCTAAAGAACTACCTCCTATAGATATTGACTTCGTTGTCAACAATAGGACATATTGCATTGCACCATCCTCCCTACATGGCTTGGGGATATTTTCCATGGATGGAATAATTGTAAAATATAATACAGTAACTGAATTAATGGACTATGTCAGACTCTGTTACAATTATAACGATTGGATGTGGTTGGTCTGGTACATGCGAAGTATGTGGAGATATGCACTCGCTGCAAATTATATACAACTAATAAACAAGGATAAAAATAAGGGAGCGACTATCTATATTGATGAAAGGCCTAAAGCTTTCGGCAATATCGTTGGGTTTATAAACAACACACGACCCGGGACAACAAACAAACAATTGAATTGCATATATGAGGGACATGAAGAGAATCGGGTAGTCCTGTGTGAAATAAAAAAGATAGCTCCCAGGGAAGAGTTATTAGTGGATTACCATTTGAATCAAATAGAAACATTGACTAATAGTGTGCAGGTACTTATGCAACACCTCTTTAAGAAACCTCTACTTATTGCATTATATTTTTTTATTATCTTTAACATTGTTGTAAATATTATCTTTAACATTGTTTTTTTTGTTATCGTTAACAATTTTTTAAATATTGTGGGGTTCTAATTATATTATAATGTGGTAGGATGATCGTGGAAAAGAGCCAACTGCATAACATGTAAATGATTATCAATTTCCACTTTCATTTTACGTTATTTTTATTATTTTCTTATATAATTTTATTGAAATAACATTTTTTTGTTGAAATTATATGTAGTCTGCAGGCCATGTTGATCATGATTCTGTCGATGAGGAGGAGTTTTATTCATCCCCTGATCTGATGATCTTAATAAAAAAAAAGATCATTAAAGCGAACAAGGAACTTGCTAGCTTTTTATATCATCCAAATCAAACTCCCGATGTCAAGGAAAAGATCAAGATCTTTATGTCACAACTTAACACATATAAGGTAATAACCATAATTTAAAGCGTTTTTTTTAATGTACTCATATGTTCAATTATGATAATTTGTTCTTTAAATTTTACATTATCTCACGAAAAAACATTTTCTTTTTTATAAAGACATTTTTGGAGCCTGTTCAGCCCGGTGTTGGTAGTAGGGGTGTTGCAGAGACGCTACAGAGTCTTGATGTAGGCAATCATACAGCTGCTAGAGTATTATTTAACTCTCCATCTTCCACACCTAATTTAGATAGGAACCATGACACGCACCGTCAGACATCCACACATCAGTCAGGGTCTAGAAGTGGTGGTAGAGATGAGGCTCATGGTGATGTGGTTGACATGGTTGCATTTACTGGAGCTAGACATGTGGCAAGCACGGGGGCCCTTCCGTGCACATTTTTGGTTGACGATAATGGACTTCCATTAAAACAATCAAGACTCCCATGTAGTTTTAATTCATATTTTAATCGTTTAATGTTGTCCTTCTCATACATAAATCATCTAGATTATTAATTTTAAATTAATGATCATATCTTTATGTGTGTAGGAAGCGACCATTTTTATAGGCACCTACAGAGAAAGGCCGTGTTGATTTTTGGGGCAACCTTACGCATGAAATGGAATTGCCAAAATTCCAACCTCAAAAAGGAACTTATGGATTATCTTGAAGGTCTCTTTGGAGTAGACACGTTCAATAAAAAAACAATCACCTCTGCAGTGGGCGAATATTTAAAATATACGCGGGATGTTTATAGACGAAAATTGGCAGGAAATCCTAGTTATGAGCGTCCTCCCTCAATTCCAAAGAGGGAGTGGAAGACGATCAGTGATGATGCAAAAGAGAATATTTTGAAAAAATCAGGAAAACAAATAACTGGTACACCAAGGTAAATTACAATATTTTGATTTCAATACAAGATTCACTTTTCTTTAGATCTAAATAAAAGTGTGGTTATATATAACATACTTGAAAATTTTGATGATAGGTTGCCTGACACTTCGAAGGAAACCAAAGGAAGGATTGTCAAACATGGCCAACACAATCTAGGCTAGGGAAGCTACTAAAGGTTACAGTCACAAATTGTAAGTACCCAAACATCTTAAGAATATTATTTGTATCGCCTTACAACTTTCAGGTTATTGCAACCAAAAACATTAAACAACCATACCCTTATGCAATGCAAGGCGACGACTTCGGAACTGAAACCACAGAGGAAGACCTTCAACTTGGTTACAAGTATGATTATAAATTCGTGGTTGATCGTAGGAAAAGCATGGGGTAGACCCCAAGATCCAGTTTGCGGGATAAGGTAAATAAAAATCAGTCCACATTAACCTTTCATTACTTATAAAATATGTAAATGTTTGATATCGTCCATAATTTAATGTCTTACTTTGTTTTAATCAGGGGAGTAGCACTATCAATGAAACCATTAGTACTAGATAACAGAGTGTTGATAGTGCAACGCAGCCAAAAGATCATGTTTCTCCCCAACAACCCCATCCCAGTGAGGTGCAGGCCCAAGATGTTCCTGTGACTGAGGACCACGATGGTAAAATGTCTATATATTAATCATATACTAAATAATTATGTACTTATAAATTTTGACATTTCAATGGAAGAGAATGTCATAGTTGATCCTCCTCAACCTGAATATCAAGTGAACAGGTCGGCATCCATTCCAACGGTGCCGACTAGAGGACCATGTAAATAATTACATTGCAGATTTTTTTTTAATATTAATGAACTACTTCAATGATATTTAAAAATTGGCCATATAAATTTAATATTTTTTATTTTTGTAGGTGATGGCCCCTCACAGCAGCATCCATGTCGTGGGTACAAGACCATACATACTCAACATGAAAGGACTGAAACAACATCAGCTGTTGAAGAGCACCCAGTAAACAAAGACATGGATATGGATGAATTACTTAAGATCTGGAAATCACAAAAGAAGACTAAAAGAAATTCATGATGTCATGTAATAATTTTATAAGACAGTTAGATGTACATTATATAGTTGAACATGTAATGATGCATATAATGCATTGACATTATGGGTACTTTTTCATCTGATAATATACACAAGGCTATTTCTATGGCTTGTCTATATCTGTGAATGTAGTTTTGTTATACACTTAATGATAATTTCAGCTTCTCTTATAAGACTTGGTATATATTGATTCAAGACGTGAGAATCTAAGAAAGACCTAGTGCCTTGTGCTTGGGCTATGGAGTCTAGGAAACAAATATAATGTGAATATGCAATATGAGACTTCCAAAATATTGTGACATGATATATGAAACTTTGAAAGTCTTGTGACATGTGGCAAACATATTTTCCAAGCAATGTGCAAACTTTAAACTTGGTGCAACATGCAAAAATAAATTTTTGGGAAGATACAATAATAAGTTTTAAGGATTAAACATGAGGGATTGGAAATGGCCATGTCAAACATTTTATAATATTTTTTCAGAGCATTACCCTTCTTTTCATTGTGTCTCACATGACAAAGAAACAAAATCACATTGCCATTGTCAATTTATATGT
>JZKD02S1414640.1:76241-98714 GCA_000966675.3 Picea glauca
TTTATGATGTATGTTGTTATTTTCAATTGATATTACCTATCAATATGATGTCATTTTTAGTGCATTACTATTGGATCTTAGCGAAGGTTTTTATCTTGGAAGGTCATTATCATTTTGGTGGTCGTAGCATATAAGAGGTTTGTAAATGTAGAATCTTGGTCCGGATAGGTGATAAATGAAGGATGGTGAACATTTCATTACAGTGTTTTTGTAATTTTTATTTTTGTAATATTATATATGGTGCAATAACTTGACTTACGTACAATAAATTACTCCAAGTTAGTCATTTAGGGTGGTTGTTCATTTAAACAATGTTGAACCTGGGTGTTCATTGTCGGCGTCCTTCTAGTCGTGCGACTTCTGTGAAGGACGTAGTCGTCATTCTTGTTTATGTTGTACTTGATAGTATTCAGCTGGTTGCTTGGTCGGTTGTGTCGGGCGGGATATAGACACCTCTTGTCGCCTTAGTATATATGTCTGTGTGAATGATTTTCCTATGTAAGAATCCAGTGTCGTATCAAGAGTCTCAGGCCCTTTAAAGGCAGGGTTCCACTCTTGCGACACACCTGACGGAGATTACTAGTTTCTGCCTGAGCAGTCGGCCAGGAGCCTGTCTAATCTTCTTTCGAGAAGACATAAGACTAAAAGCCCTTCTTTTCTGTGCAGAAATAGTAAACTCTACTGTTGGATTCTTCCATCTGTGACTGTACTGTACTTAACATCTGGTGTCATTTCCTACTTACAGCTGCTAGTTGTACGCCTTATGTCTAGGGGCATTTTTATTGCTTGTTGTCATTGTGATATGTCAAGATCGTCTTGTTGTGTTCGTCCTGCCTGCGTCTTGTTCTAGGTCGGGTTACTAGTTTCTGCCTGAGCAGTCGGCCAGGAGCTTGTCTAATATTCTTTCGATAAGACATAAGACTAAACTCCCTGCTTTCCTGTGCAGAAATAATAACCCTAACACCATGGATTCTTCCCTCTGTGTTCTTACTGTGCAACTCCAGTATGTCTTGATGTTTGTGTTGCGCGCCTTATGCCTAGGGTCGTATATTGTTGCAGTTACTCGTTGTGTGCCTTCAGTACTCTTGTGTTGAACCTCGTGGTTGCGTCTTGTTGATTTTTGATTTGCGACGTAGAGTCAAGTGTGTTTGTTACTTCCACACGCACACACACCTTAAAAAATAAAAATAAAAAAATTGCTCATGTTCTCAGAGTTGTTGTCGTAACGAGAAGGATGTTACAGTTATAGGTTGCTATTTAGACCTTATGATGATGTGACATGCTTTATTTGTATCTACATGAGAAGAACCCACCTAGAGGAGGCCACACATGCCATTTATCTTGACTTTTTTACTTGGATGGCTCACACATGTGAGAGGTAATGTCATCTTTTTGAGTTCGTTATTCCAGACTTGGACCTTTCCATCATTTGAGGGAGTTGGTTGGAGGATCTTTGGTAGTATTTGTACAATGTTGACTCAATCATTCACCCTCTCATGGGAAAATTTCACCTTTATTGAGGAGTGCACCTAATTTATATTTGGACCATTCTTTAGGGTCATTTACCTCTTGGAGGGTTTTGAGGGATTTGTTACATGATTTGTTGTATGTTCCCATGGTTTTGACTGAGTTAATGGTTTTGAGATCATATAATTGAGTTAGCACACTGTCTTGTATTGTATTTGAGGAGGCTCTTCACCTATAAAAGGAAGAGTCCTCCCTCATTTAAAACCATTGGATATTAATGAAAAACTTGGCTTAATATTTGTTTGAGAATCTATTTCTTTTATTTGTTAATGTTCAGTAATTTTCAAGGTTTGTATAAGCACTTTTAAAGGATTTTTTGGAATAAAAAGGTTGCTAGAAGGCCAAAGAATTAAGGGTGAAATTCTCCACTTGGGAGGATTCTCAAGGTAAGTTCTCTAACCTTACCCCTTTGATTGGTGAAGTTATTGTTCATGCATTAAGGTAGGATGTCTAATGGCTCTATCCTTTTGCTTGGACAACCTTTTAGTTCACTTTGATAGTACTAGGAAAGGTTTTCATAATGTGTTATCCTCAATCTAGATTGAATTGAGCCTCGTTGACTTATATTAGTTCAAATCATGCTAACTAGTTCTCAAAGAAACATCTATATGTTGATCACAAGAGGTTTTGAAAATCATTTTTAATTTAAGTAGAAATTGATCACTTTTATGGATGCCCTAATGCATACTTTGCTTGGAATGGTTGAAATCAATGCAACATAAATAGGGTTGAAAATAACTGTTATTGCAACATTTTGAAGGAGTGTTGTTCTAGGTTATTATAAACTATCATTGGATGTATTGGAAGGTCCAACAACCTCATTCAAAGTGAAATCGTTGCATGTTATTTATTGTTGTTTTGGGATTTTTCTAGTGTTCCTTTTTCTGCAAAGATTTATTGTTGTGCGGGGCTATTTGTAACCCTCCTCTTTTTTCAATGTTTCGAGGATTTAATTATATTCATTTCCATAGGTGTCCAAACGACTTTGAAGAGAGATAAATTACCTAGTTTCAAGCCTTGACATTACCTCCTATGTGTTATCCAAAAATCTATCTAGGAATGTCATAAAACTGCAGAAGTATTTCACTTTCAATGGAGATTAAAGTGTTGATGTCTTGCAATGTTTTTATGACACCTTGTTTTCCACATCCCAAAGAAGCCAAAATATGTTAAGAAATTCCAAAGGACCTTTTAATTAGTCCAATCGTTGCCTCCTTTCACTATTGTATGAAGGTTTTTTAACCACATTTTGTTGTGGTGTTTGCATGTCTTTTGGTTTGGTTGGTTTACCACGATACATTCCTATCCTAACCACCCCAAACAATCTACCCAAACAATGAAACGTTTATATTGTTTTGTAGTTGAGAGGGTCAATTCATGCTACAATCATGGTTCCAAATAATTGATCTATATTGTATGATGAGAAATAGATTAATTTATGAGTGCTGATGAATGAATGATAAGTTTGGTTGATGATATAATTTTTGTGCCTTGACATATAATAATGAAATTTGTTAATCTGGTAGCATTGTATTTCTTCTAAAGTTATTACATTGAGCTCATTGCCTTATTCTCTCTTTACAATAGTGACACTTCATGTGTTTCATGGCATATACTTATTGAATGGATGCAAACTTATATTGATTATGAACTTGTTACAATGATGCTCTATTTAATTGTTATCATAACAACCCAATTTCATGCTTAAATGTTTCATAAGTACTTGTTCATGCTTCACTTCTTGCACATATGAAATTTTCTAAATGATGACTATCTTGTGAATGAATATATACTTTTTACTTAGAAAGTTCCACCTTGAACATTGTATATTTCTCTATCACTAATTATGAGTAATGGTGCATTGGTGTGTTGTGTTGAATAAAGTAAGTGTTTTCCTTCCAAGCATTCATTGAAAATTTTCTTCTCTTACTTTTCTTGAAGCATCAGTTTAGAGAAGTCAACCCAAGTCAAACAAAGTCCTTGTCCTCACCTGTCTAGAAATGCAATGATAGGACTTAGTATTAACCCCCTAGGAAAACCTTCTTTATGTTAGAAACCATGGCCTAGAAATGTAGAGGCAAGGGAACTAAGGTGATAGTGGGCGGCTTCCATATCTATTTCCTCAAGCTCTCCCTCGCAGGGTAGGGATTTCCTTTGGAGAGAGTTTAAGTGGTAACATGAGAAATTTAGCTAGAAACACCTCAAGCGTGTTCTTTCAAGAAGGTATTTAATGGCACCATATTAAAATGTATAACCCATGAGTAAATATAAAAAAAAGAATATAAAATCATATATAAGTCTATCAGAGTTTATTTGAACAAAAAAACAATAATTTCTTTGGAAGTTTTGAGTATTTATTTTTCCTCACCTTTTTAGGACAAAGAGAGCTTTGAGGCCAGGGAGATGCTAAATATGTAAACCTAAGTTAGAGTATTGTTTTTTGATATAATTATGTAATTGTTTTAAGAAGATAGTTAGTTTGAACAGTCGGGTCAGTCAACTGACTCAACCAACCAACAACTTCACTTGGATGACCTCTTTAGTGTGCAATCATAGCACCTTCTATAATTGGCTCAAAAATCAAAATTTATTTTTTTTGCTCAAAAATCAAATTTTAATTTTTTTTTAAATAAATTGTTGTCGTCTCAATTTTGACGCACCATAGAAATCTTGCGACACACTTGCTATACAAATCACAAAAAAATGTATAAAAATTTTGTGGCAATATACCATGTCTCAACTGCGACAACTCATAGAAATCTTACGACGCACTTTCTATACAAATCACAAAAATTGTATAGCAATTTCGTGGAAATATACCCTGTTTTTATTGCAATTGCGACAACCTGTACAAATATTGCGACGAACTTTCTATACAAATCACGAAAATTGTATAGCAATTTCGTCACAATATACCCTGTGTTCGTCACTCTTGAGATGACCGCTTCGAAAGTTGATTCGTCGCAATTGTTTCCCTTACTTTTCCTATATTGTCGAGTGTGTGACGATCTCTCTTTATTGTAGATCTTGCAACGATAGACCTACATTGTCTCATTTGCGATGATTTCCCTACTGTGTCGCTCTTTAAACGATTTCTTTACTTAGTCATTCTGGCAATGGTATTTCTTCTTTTGTCACAATCGTGACAACCTCCCTACTATCGTCACTCTTGTGACGTTAATCCAGGTTCGTCGCACATGCCACGTCACGTGAAGTGACGTTTGGGAGACTCAATATTCGTCACAATATCCATGACATAACATTGCAAGAGCGTCGTAATAGCCGTCGCAAAATGACCCAAATTTGCTAGTGCATCCTACATGGTCATCTCATACCATGATTCCTTCTTGAAAGATTTGAAAGGCTCCTCCTTCCCACCTGAACCTAAATTATGACTCCCTATGAGTTTCCCAACCTTCTAAGATACCTACTCCTTTTTCTCTACCACTCTACTACTTTCCATAAATTGCATAGGTTGTCCCTTTAGCCTATACAATTTTATTTATCTAACTCTAAAAACCACTAATGTGTCTAAGTTGGATCCTCTGGCCTTGATCAACGTCTATATATCCTATAACACTACATCAAACCCCTTCTTCTCAATCATCGAGACTAATATCACACTCCTCCTGATTTATGTCACCTGTATCACATTCATCACTCTCAACATGCTTCCTGAATCCATCTGGAATGGAACTGTCCCAGATTCTTTTACTACATGCTTGGTACCCATACCAAGTTCCACATGCATGTTTGATTCTGACTCTATGAATCTCTCGAATAACTCTCGTGCTCCTGTCATATGACATGTCTCTCAGCTATATATTATCCATGAAATGGATGATATAGTTCCCAAGAAAGTCTTGGAAACAAGTAAGAACTCTATATGTTCAAACTTTTTGGAAAAATCATTTGCTGGAGATTTTGTCGACATAGCTACCTCCAGTTGCATCCTATTTTCTTCCTTCTTCCTCTCCAGAAACTGTGAAGCATAGTGTCCCTTATTAAGGCAGTGAAAACAATTTACCTTACTTAGGTCCTTCCCTTTGCTAGCTTATGAAGATGAATCTCCACCTATGTTCATCCTGACCTTCCCCTTGCCCTTATTATCCTAACTGGTAAGTGCAAGGTTCTCCACATCATCATCCTCCTATGGGCCTCCCAGAGCCTCTCGATAAGTCTCCTCCTAGATGCAATCATCCCACAATCTCCTAAAGAATGGAATATTCTCTCGAGCATAGAAGCCTTCGATGAATAAATTCCAAGGCTTGGTGAAACCATTCAAGGCCACCCTCACTAAATTCACTTATGTCATTGTCTCGTTGTCTGCCCCCAGCTGATCATGAACCTGAGTGATCCTGGTAAGATAACTAGTCACTAAATCAGTCTTGGACATATTTTTGTTCCTAAGTCGGTCCCTCAATACCATCTTTTAGTTCTCCTTATTACTCTGAAATAGATTTGTCAGAGTCAAGAACATCGCATTTGCTGACTTTTTCTCATATAGGTGAGGTATAAAATGATCCCTCACCGAATATAAGATCATCCACATTGCATTGGCCTCCCTTGCCTCATGCTTGACCATCTCTGCGGGATCTTTCAATCCGATTAATGCGGTCTCTACATGACTCCACGGTCCTTTCTCCCTCAAGGGAAAAATGATCAAAACTTTCCACAAAAAAGGTTAGAGGCACCCTCCAACCTCTCTTCATACCTCAACCTGGTTGTTTCCATCTCCAATATATAATATGAAAAACACTAAAATATATTCCCAGTCCCTCGGGCATGAAAAATGAGGAAATTTTATGGTTGCTCGGATCCTTTCCTAGGACCTGTTATCTCCTCAAATAAATTGATGGAGATTTTTATTTTTAGGTGATAGATTGTGGTCCAAAAAGATTATTTCTAAACTTCTTTAGGTATGTTAGAGAGTCTATTTTCTATAAATAAACTTGGAAAGAACTTTTGATTTGGTTTTGTCAAGCAAAAGAGAGAATCTCAGGTTTCGGTGGTTTAGGCGAGCCTGAAAAGCGCTCATTAACCACCGAAAGCCTTCGTTCTCGGTAGTTAAGAGGGAAAAGAAAAAGCCCAGTTAACCATCGAAAAGGTTTCTACGTGGAAAAAGAAAAGCTCGTGCTTTCGCACGAGCTAGCTGTCAGTTAGCGTAATCATGAAGACATAACCATCGAAACTCGATCGATTTGGTGAGGTAGGATGTTATTATTACATATTATTGGGATATTGATGCTCTGTTGTCCTTTTTAACCACCATTTGTCATTTCATATGAAGGCTCGGCATAACACAGAATTTTAGGAGTTTGATTCTCATCTAATTGTATTGATTAGTCACATGGTTGATTATTACTTCAAGTCCCAAGGGGATAGGTTCATAATAACCCCAGTTAATATCCTTTTCAAATCTGAAACTATGTGTAATCCCGTGTTTTCAGTAACCAACGCATACGCTGAAATCAATCGTCATTATTTCCAAGTGAAGCTCAAGTTCTGTTGTTGGTCATCAATACATCTATCATCCAATTCGAATAAAAACCCGAGTCATCAGGTAGTCTTTAGAATCTCTTACTGTTTCAGTTCAAATATATCTCCTACCTGAATTTGAAATTCTCGACTAATATCTAGCCTTTACTATTGATTAAAATATTTTGAAGATTGGGTTTATACAAATCAAACTTTGAGTCATCCTGTTATGTGTATTTTACCTCACCATACACTCTTAGTTCACCCTAAACTTTAGGTGTTTGTTCCCCTAGCTCGCATATTTTTCCTAAATGGAAGGGACAGGTCAACAAACTCATCAGATTCCGAAAGATGGGCCAACCCTCAGGCCTGAGTTAGATGGAACATGGTATCTAGAGGCACACCCAGAGGTGGCAGACTTTTTCAAACAAATTGGCACCTTTTCCTATTGTGAAAAACTTGCATACTTTCACCAACAGCTTTCTGAAGCATTTGCCTCATCATACGATGGAATGACAACTACTATTGGCAAGGAGGAATTTGTAGTTGATGAGGCATCCATTATAGAGGTTACTAGCCTCCCAAGAATGGGGGAATGTGTGTTTAAGACCACTATGCCTACAAACATTGAGTTCAGATCCTACTTACAGCCTCAGCATAAGGAACTCATATGGAAGAAAGACATACCAATGTCCTTTCTTGAGCCTAAATGGCAACCCCTTTTGAAGGCAATCTTTTCATACATCACCTGTGAGGGAAGGTACAACAGGGTTATGTTTTACCACTTCAAGCTATTGAACCACTTCACAGGTAGGTCTCCCATCAATTTGCCTTTCTACCTGCACAAAGCTCTCACAAAAATGGCCAGACAAGTCAAGGCGAAGCCTACCAAAGTGGTCAGTAGGTTGTCACACCAAGGGTTGATTACACTCATTATTAAAGAGTCCTTGAAGAAGAAACAAGTGGATTGGAATTACTTCCTATTTTGAATGAGTTCCAAACTAATTTTCAACAGGATGAAAAGGGGAAAAAGTTTGCTACTAAGAAATCCATCACCCCTAAGAGCGGTCGAAGAAAAAGGAAGGCTATCTCACCTCCAAGAGAGCTGACAGAATCATCCTCTGCTAAAAGAAAAAGAACCAAAAGGAAATTACAGTTTGGTAAAGAGGGTGAGCGGACCAAGGACCTTGCTGAAGGAGATAACCCTTTGAACTTACCATACAGTGACTCAGAGCCAAAGCAGAAGTTAGGAGAGACACAGGGTGACAAACAGGCTGAGAAAGTTGCAGAAGATTATCCCAAATTGCCCTCACCAACTCCTCCAGATGAACACAGTCAACCATTAGAAAAAGATTCTTCAAGCAAGCCTAAAGCATCAAGGACTCATAAAATCAATAAAATTCTGAAACAGATCTATGAGATGGAAGTTTTAGAAAGAGTCATTAAAAAGGAAAATATAGACTTGACTGAAATAAATGCAGAACTTTATAACATGAACCAAAGTCTCAAGGAAAATCATGATAAAATCAAGGATAGGAATAGAGTGTTGATAAGAGAGAACATGAATTTGTACAGGCAGCTTAGAATTCTGAGGCTAAAGTTAAAAGAATCTCAACCTCCAACACAGGATCAAACAGGTTTGGAAACTCTAGCCGAGTTAGCTACAACAATGATGGATATACCACAGTCTTCCACACAGCAATTTAAATCTCCCAGATCTGTACGAGGAAGAGTTGCATCATCAAAGAGACCTTCAACACTCAACAAAGCATCAAGGTAATCAATTTTTGCAATTTTGAAGTTTTGGACAAAGCTAAGTTTTCGGTGGTTTAGGCGAACAAGACGATTGTTCATTAACCACCGAAAGCAGAGATTTTGGTAGTTAATACACCAAGAATTCCTCTATGCTAACCATCGAAACCTGTAACTGGCCAGAGAAAGCTAAAGTTTGCACAGATCCAGGTTTTACTAATCCAAATCATTTGAAAACACTTGTAATGGATAGATGTTGAATTATAGAGTCAGATTCAAGATCCATTTTTGGTGTATAAGGATTAGAAAAGGTAGCCAAGTTGGTTTTGGTACCTATTTTGGTGGCAACAAATTAGGATTTTTGCACAACTCAACAAATTCGAATTTTATCTCTTGGAAGAGTCATCAATCAACCTTGGAAGGCTATTCTGCACTGCACAAGGACTCTACAAGATCTGAATACCATGAAATGTGGAATTGACCTCATTTTGAGGATCATTCCTTATCTTTTGCACGTTAGTTTTGACTTTCTATTTTTAGTATATCTGATCCATTAATTCAAGATCTAGATACTATGTTGTAAAAGCTATAAAGCTTAAAACAGAAGATGAACTAAGGGTTCGATCTTGAGTTCTACATTCTACTGTTTTGTATGAAAGACATTTTCTTTAATATATCAAGCATGCAAGCTTCTTTCATTTGTTATTGTCATACCCTCCTTCATCTTTGTCTATGCATATGAGTGAAATTCATTCTTTTGTCTCTGTTTAATGGTCCTATGGTAACTGTCATCTTACTTTTTATTGTTAAGAAAGAATCATAAGCATCTTTGGCTAGTTTGTTGACCCATCATATATATGTTTTATGTATGTTTTGGTTAACCGATTGGTTTTCTTATCCATTTGTTATACAAATCTATCTGATAAATAGCTCTTGAAGGCCTTGTATTGCATGAATATAGTTAGACTGTCTTGAAGATACAATCCAGAGATTAAGATATTCATCTTGATCCAAACCCACACCTATTATTGAGAAATAGTTTCCAAAAATATTAAGTTACCAGGCATATCTGACTTACAGCCTAGGAGAGTTTCCTGGAGTGATAACAGGACCTACTGCTCATTGCCTGGATTCTTCTTTCTGAACCTGCTGCCCCCCTACCTGAACTTGCTTGGGGCTGCTCAGAGCCTTCTGCTACTACCCAGGACTCCCTGCAGTTTGATTGATTACTTTCCAAGTCCTTCTGGGCACTTATCAGTGATTTCCTGGGTTGTCTGAGCCCTCCTGGGATATCCAATGGCCTTCCCACTATCCTACAGTGTATTTTCAGTTCTCTTGCTATTGGTGGTGGTAGATCGCCCCCTGGTTAGATCATTCAGCCACTACCCCATGTGTGGCTTGCTCTGATAGCTACGGCTCTGAATTTCCATTCAGCGACTGATGCAATGGTCGTTGACCCATGTCCTGAATCCTCCACCCATGTCCACTTAATTTGCAACTCGAGCTCGCACCTTCCTTCACCTTGTGCTAGCTACTCTTCCTCACGTAGACCGATAGGATAGAAATTGGTTGATTGTCGACTACACATCTTGTGCAGCACCCACAACCTTCATCGTTGCTTCACATCCCTTACTTTTACTTCACACCTCAACAGTCATCTCAATCCACTCACGCAACAAGTGGAGGATGCACTGTCTAAAGCCCAATATCTCTATCATTGACCTCAATCCAATACATAGTTGCATATCATATGAAAACATCATGTACGTGTATGTGTGATCCACATCCCGATCCATATAGATATTTCCTACAGCAGAGTGGCCAAACGACATATGGTGACTGTTGTATGGCGGTCGTATGCTATATGGTTTCCTCATTTTTTATTTCTATATTTTAAATCTACCGTGCATCCTGCAAAAACTGAGAATAATTTTGCAGTGCAAATATTATTAGTGTTCATGGTTTCTCTTCTTCAGAACCAAAAGCTCTGATGCCATGTTATATGAACCTAGCACCTAGAACTTAGATCCAAATAAATTAGTGGAAGCATAAAACTGAAACTAAACACATTGCACATGATATTTGGGTAAACACCCCTAGAAAAAAACCCAAAGGGAAAACCAATTCGGTGAGATTTATTATTATTAATTTGGGCTCCCTTTATGGTATAATGGCCCACTTGAGGAATAAAAAATAGTATATAGCCAATCCCTACAAACCTCAAGATCAATCCTTTGATATTTTTGGTTGGTTGTTATCTCCCTTGATGCCCCATTGCTCCTTTCCTTAGCCCCTTATCTCCACACTTGGATGAATGTTCTTCTCCACCCAATCAATGAGAGCGCACTCTCTATCTCTATGTCTATTTGTTGAGTCTCATCCTCTCACATATCTTTCCTTTTATAACCATGAGTTTAACCCAAGTCCAAAAACTTAGATCTCTTAAAGTGATCAACGACTGAGATCTAATATCACCTTCACTTTAAATCTAACAGCTAGGACTTAATTTAATTATTAATGTCAAATACTTAGGAATTTAATTAAATTAAACTCATTTTATTACAAAAGTACATTCACTTTATTAATAACTTGATAAAGTGAATCTCCTAAGGTTTTGAGAGGTAATAAGTGTTATAACCCTATATTTCATAGGATTACCTGGTGATTAGAATCTCTTCCTCTAGTTGTGTTATATTGTAAATAATATTTTATTCTGCAAATGATTTACAAAAGAAAAAGAAAGAAAAGGAAAAGAAAAATATAAAATATAAAATATAAAAAATAAAAAGACGGTATAAAAAATAAAAATAAAAAGGAGAAAATATAAAACCCCATCAAAATAAACTTGGTTTGACTCATACTGTCTAATCATGATCAAACCTTTTAAATTTATGTTGATAGGATAGTGAACAAATTTGGCCAAACAGTCTAAACTTGGCCAAATTAGATAGGTTAGTGAATAAATTTGGCCAAATATCTTAGGTTAGAGTAATTATTGATCCAATAGTTTAAGTTGGATTAATGTGTTAGGTGATTAGATTAGGATTTAAGTTAGCATGGTTTATTTTGATAAAGATTTGCAAAAAATTGTTGAAAATATCTTTTATTTTCAGTTAATTTGATGTATTTATCTTTGGAAATAACCCCTTGGTGAAACAATAAAGAAGGGGAAGCCTAGCACTACCCACAACATCCTTTTTATCCTAAGTTCTATCGGGATTTGACCTTTCGTTGCTTTGCGGCTACAAAGTGCACAATTATCAATGGTCAATCAAGTTGCGCTCATATCAACGATCGAAAGTGATTTTTGGACACCCCAACCTTTCTTCCTTTAACGGTGGGGGAAAGGGGGTCCAAGAGAGAGGTTTTCCCAACATAGGCTTCGCACAACGTGTCAGATCCATATCTTATCGGACCCCCCCCACCTCTAGGAATCTTAATAACCGCTCATCCAATACTGCCCACCTCACTCTACCACTGTACCCCACTATCCTGTCACACCTCACACTCATATCTACCCGTTGGCCAATCAATTCCATCCACGTCACACTCATCTACCTGTTGGCCAATCAATGTTGTCCCCCATGACTGTTACTCGTCCAGTCACCACCCGCGCCATAACAGACACCCCTTTACACCATTTAACTTTGTTTCTTCTCCATTACCATATTGCTCACCAATCCAGACACAGTCGACACAATGTTGTTTCCATTTTTCAAGATAACCGCCACCAGACACATCGTCGACAGGTGCCATTAAACTGGGTAATTACAGTCAATACCATTTATTCCTTCAAATCTATGTTAGTTATGGAGCCCAAAACCAAATCTGTTGAAATAGCTGAAAACCTATTTCTTCCTCCTCCCATTGACCTGGACCGCGCTCCCCTGGTTGATAAAGATTATAGAGTTGTAGAGCCGAAGTATGAATTTGTTTTCTTCGAATTACACTTCTGGCTAAAAAACATTTTCTTAGATCAGAGTGATGAGATCGGACTCTGGGAGTCCAATCTACCATTATACATGTTTCCCAAGACCTATCATTTCCCAGAGTTCACCCTTAAGTTTCAATCCCATTACCTTCCCGACCAAAGGGCCATCGTGTCTTCGTCTGGTGAAACTTTGTTCACCATTACCCCTGAATCAATAAACCAGATGCTACAAATCCCTAGAATTGATTATGCCATCCCTTGCTCCATTGAAATCCTAAACGAACTCTATCAGAAACTTTCTTTCCCTCAAAGATCCCAAATATTTGAAATCTTCCTACCAGAAGATGTGCAGTTTCCTAAGAAAAAACCTCCCTATCCATCTTCCATTTTCTCAGTCAGAGCCAACCAAATCATTTCCACCCTATGTTGCATGTTAGGATATTTTTCAGATGAATGGGTATATGAACCCATCCTGGGTTTTCTATCCATTTTCTCCACAGAAGAGAAAGCTACAACCCAGTTCTATTTTAGTCAGTATCTGGCTAACAATATACATGAACAACTCTTCAAGTTCTCAACAGAGGGAATATTCGGGTACTCCTCAATAATGGTGTACCTGTTCCTTTTCTTCCAGGCAGATAGATTCTCTTGTGCTCTCTAGAAATTGGATCAGGATGGGAATCCTCAATCAGTGACTTCTTGGAAATCACTGGTGAGGAATAATTCCACTGAGTTCATCTTTAAATACATAATTGATCAGTTTTATCATCCATTGGTGTGCATGCTTAGAAGCAGAATGGAACCAAGGATAAATAAGGAGGTCCAAAGAATTCTTCATCTATCTGACTTGGCCAAAACAGGGGACTGGTATCTTTACCAGAACCATACTGAGATCAAAGTTTATGGGTGTGAATTTCCACCATACAAACTGCCAAAATACCTCCCTGTCAGGTTATTTGCATTGGAATAAATTAGGCAAATGATAAACTCTGATGACATCCACTTTGTATCATTCAAGAAGAAACAACAACTCAGGATCAAGAGCCAAATTGGTTCTTTCATATGAAACAACAGAGTTGCAGGAGAAGAGGCGAATAACCTCTTGAAAGAGATGGATTTCAGTCTAATATTCCCATGGAATTATGACCCCTTTGGATTTATATAATAAATCAATCTCAAACAAAATAATTCTCCTTATTTTCATGTGCCAAAGCCTAAAATAGAAAATTTTATGAATCAAACATGCTGGCAGGAAAATACAATGCTGGAGACAGAAGAACAACCTTCCCCTGTCAACACTTCAAATACCAGCACCCCTCAGGTGCAAATAGAAAAAATATCCAGCAAATAGGTTTCACCTTCCATCACAGAGGTGTCAGCTAAAGATTTCCAAGTTTATAGGAAGAGGCCTAAAACTAGACACACTGCAGAAGAATTTAGAGAAGGAGAAACACAGTCCACCATAGTCATGGAGGGACTAGATTCCTCAACCTTCTTAGGCAGTCAGCACATAGTATCCACATCCTCCTCCAAGAAGAAAACAGACACTACACTATCAGCTGAGTCCTCTCATGAGCCAACAGAAACAAGCATTTTTGACAAATACAAATTGATCAAGCAGAGAAATGAACTTCTGAATAGTAGCACATATGCCCAGTTTTGGAAGAAGACATCTACAGCCCATCATAGATTACTATTTTCATTTGACACATAGAAGGGAAGGATGTCTATGGCATTCTTACAGGAAGAGGTCCCTCATCCCAAGACAACTTTTGATTACAAGAAAGAATCCTTTGAGTTTGATGTGAAAGAGGTTCATACAACAAACCAAATGGACATGCATAGGAAAACAACGGAGATGATTTTCTCCACTCTAACAAACACTTCACTGACTGCCTCAAAGTTGCAGGTATCTTTGAACAACGTCCAATCCCAACTAAATCTGGAAAAGATATCATCCTTGGCCAAAGATAATAAAATCAAATCCCTAGAGGAGATGGTACTGAATATTGGTTATGATCCATCTAATGTTAAGGTAGTTGAGGAGTTACTGAAGAAGAAAAATGCTAACATGGCCTCTTTGAAAAAACAATTGAATCTTCTAGCCATTGAAGATTCACAAGCAAAGGAAATGGCTGAAAGTGAAGGCCACAAAGAGGAGACGTTGAAATTGATAATGGAGCAGAATGCATAGATAAAAGAGATGAAGGCTGAGTTAGACAAGTTGGTTAAAGAGAAATAACAGAGTGTGCAGATGGCTATTATCCCACTCGATGTAGTTCCTCTCACAGGAGTTAGTACAGTAGAAACATCCACAACAATAGAGATTCCATCATCCATCCCAGTGAAATTTCCAGATGCTTCTGAGAAGCTGGTAAATTATATGGAGGATATGTCAATTCAAGGATAGGAAATCAGAAAATTGCAAGAAGAGGTGAAAAGCCTCCAAGACTTGAAGTCCACCTTTCAGTCCAGTTATCATGCAGATATGTATAAAGCTCAGAGACTCAGTCAAGAATTACAGAAGCTGCAGAAGGAGACTTTCATAGCTAGGACATTATCTGAGGCCAAGGAAAACATTGTTGGATCATGTTGTCATTGATGCCAATGGTTTGATTATTTTGATGTCAAATGATTTATGTCAAGTGATTGAGTGATTAATTGATGTCAATTGATTGATTAATGTTAATGGATTGATTGATTGATAAGCTTGATTGATTGATGTTTGATTATTGATGAACAATGTATATGTATTATCCTTGATGAGAATGATAGATGTCAAGTGGAAACCAATAGATGAAGATGGATCAAGATGCATAGATGAAGATGGATTCTTTGATATATTATGCATAGTTTGATGACTCATTATTGTCTTGTCATGATTAATAAGAAGTACAAATGGATGAACTCCAAAGTGGTCCCATTATGGTGAAATCCCTCACGGGAAGACACTTTGTGGTTAAGCTGTGGTTGAGAGACCCCATGCTTGTATGTAGAATAATGAGATGAAGATCAGTGACTTTGTTGGTGAAACTATCCTAGATGGATAGTGCTTGTCATGCCATTTCCGATGGTATGCGGAATGTCACATAACTCTTCATGGTTTGAGAGTTATGACCTTACGAAGTTGGAAGACCCCCATAGGATGGCTTGAAGCCCCAAATGGTCAAACAAGTCAAAGTGCTTGAAAAGAAGAAATCATTATTTTAATGATAAAGTAAAGTGACAAAATCAAGAAGAATTATTTTAATAAAATAATGGAGAACTTTCTATTTATAGAAAGTGGTTAACCATAAAATAAGGAAGTGACCTAGATATGGGTTAAGTGGCCTAGAAGATGAAGAGTATAAATAAGAGGCTAGGGTCTCTTTTGAGTGTACACTTGTTGAATATCTCTTGAGCATGATTGAAGATCTATTATGAGAGAGAGAGGGTCTGGACAATCTCATGAGCGCATTAAAATCTCATCAAGTCTGAGGTCATGGCGGTAGAAGTCTCGGAAGTTCAAAAACCCTAGTTTTTGAGGTATATGCGGTCTGCTTTGATCCAGAGCACGTACATACGTGGGATGAATGAGGACAGGGCACATACAGTTAATGAGGTCTTGAAGATCTGTGTTTGAGTTGATGACAGGCTCTTTGATGATGAAGTAGGTTCCAGATTTGTATTCTATGGGCTCATATATGCCATACAAAACTCTGGTATGGTTGCATTATTTGTCTTGATGGAAGTTCTTGTTTGTTGTGAGGTGAATGCTTGAGACATTCTTGGTATGGTTGTTGAGATGTGGTATGTGTTGGTTGATGGAGTGATCAACACTCCTGTAACTCAGTATTGATATGATGGCTACAATATACTTGTTTTTTATACATGATTGAATAGCATTCATAGTGTATGGTTGAGATGTATGAGAAAGCTATTGGAGAGCTTGGATGTGTTGTGATTGACAGTGGGTCAGACTAGACAGTGGAAGACAGAAGAGAATGTGTTTGCAAGTTGCAGAGGATATAATCATGTGATGAAAAGGATGAACCCTGGTTTCTCATAGGTATTCACAAGTTGTAGTATAGACTAGAAGCGTACATACGCGGGCTATACTACTAGTAGGGCGCGTACATACGCGTGTTGCACTATCGACAAGTCGCGTACCTGTGACAGACTGATATCTGTGGAGGATTGTTGCCTCATATCAGTTGGTGCTGAGGATGTAAGATGAGTCTTGCATATAGAGTTGGTGCTCTTGTAGAGTTGTACTCTATTTAGTTGTTGCTGAAAAACCCCAAGGATTATAGTCCGTAATAAAAAGAAAATTGTACATACATCTTTTGTTCTTTGTGTTCCTTGTGGTGATGACTTGTTGATGATATATTGATGATATATATTGTTGACATTTTCTCACATCTAATTGGTTATAAATGACAACAATGAGCAATGAGTAAAAGTTGAATGCTAACTAATGATTTTTTTGTAAGAGGGAAGTTTTGGTAAAAAGAGCCCCACACTCATTCACCCCCCCTCTAAGTGTGGTAGGTGTGTCCAACAATTGGTATCAGAGAGAGCCTTCACTAAAATCCTTAACAAGCTTGAAGGAGATCCATAGACACACAAATGGATGATGACGTTCCAATCCTTGATGAGGAAAACTATTATACCTAGAGAATAGAGATGAGAATACATTTGAAGGAAATGGGAGCAGCTATTTGGAAGGCAGCCATTGGTAGATCAGTTCCGTTGAAGAACAAGTCAAAGTTTTCAGCTCAAATGGAAGGAAATAAGAATGATGCATTGGCCGTCAAGACCATTCTTAGTGGACTCTCAACCCCTATCAAAGAGAGCATGGGACAATGCACTTCCGCAAACGATCTATGGATAAAGCTAGAGGAGACATATCAAAGAAAGAAGGAGAAGGAAGATATTGAATATCACTCCATCAAGATCATTAAAGGTAAAGAATATCCAAAAACCCTTGATTGTATTATTTCAAAATGTGATCTTGAAAACATTTCAAGTTAGGACAAAGAATCAAGTGAAGATAGCACAAAAGAAAATCGTGAAGACACTTCAAATGAAGGCAAAGAATCATGTGTTGATTTTGGGAAAAAGGAAGATCGTGAAGATATTTCAAATGAAGGTAAATAACCCTCAAAAACCCTTGATTACAATGATGATGGTGAATATTTCTCTACAAGTGAAGAATAAGATCTAGAAACATTTTGTGTAAAGTTTGATGGTAATTATCCCATTAAAATAATAGAATAAAATCTATTAAAACTTCAAAAGGAAGTTGAAGAGGGTTTATATAGATATAGAAGTGATCATTATTATATAGACTATAATTATATTTCAGATAACACTAAGAAGTTTCTTAGGAGGAGTCTAAGGCACATCTTGAAATTAAAGGAAATGCTCAAAGAACAAGAAGAGATCACAAGACTAAAGAATAGAAAAGAAGATATAAATGTAGATAATGAGATTAGAAAAAATTTTGAAACCAATTTTCATCTCAAGACCCAAATTGAAGAAGCCAAAAGAATAAAGGAACTATTGAAGAATCAAATAAATGAAAAGGAAGAGTCGTGTTGTAAGTTAGAAGCTGAAATTGTTGACCTTAGAAAGAAGGTATAAAATTCAAACTAATTCTTGAATAGCTCACGAATCTTGGATGAGATCTTGGAAAGTCAAAGATCACCACTTGATAAATCAGGTCTTGGATACAAAGAAGAAGCTACATATGTTGAAGTAAGCACCTCAAAGAATCATGAGGTAAGTCCATCAAAGAAGAAAGACAATGTTGCAAAACAACCATCTACACAAGGCAAAGAAAATTCCAAAAGAACAAAGCAAGGAAGACATCAAGACGCTATACTTGGGACACCAAAGGAAAGGTATGAAAGTATTTTTGATGGGAATTTTTATTCATGTAATGAATATGGTCACAAATCTTTTGAATGTAAAGCTTATGAAAGGAGATACAATGGAAGATTTTATAACACCATAAGGTGTTGGAGATGTGATTAAGTAGGACACATTGTTGTTCATTGTAACACCATGAGATGCTACAGCTACAATGGATTTGGCCACAAATCCTAGGATTGCTGGAACACAAGAAGAAATTCCATGATGAGGACTTCACATAGCATGGCTAGAAGAAGGAATAAAGTAATAAAGGGAGAGATCGTTGAAAAGATGGATGCTCAGAGCTCAAGTTCTAAGGAGCAGGGACATATACACAAGTGGGTGAAGAAGATAGAGCGGCCAGATCAGAATGAAAGACTGAAAGGGAGTTCAAGTGTGTTATCCACAGAGGCATACGTGGGTGACAGTGGTATCAGTCGCATACATACATAGGATGAACTTGAATAGGTGGCGTACATACATGAGATGTTGTGTAGAAGACCGCGTATATGTGGTAAAGCCTTGGGAAAAAGGCAATGCACATGGATTGCCTCTTGATATGTTGGTATAACTCGGTGTTGCAGAGTCTAACATTGTTTATTGCAGGTTCTAACACTATTTGTTGCAGGTTTTCATGGTTCTATGTTAGATCATGTAAGGTGACGATGTAAAATCAATCTTGAGTGCATGGCACTAACCCATGAGTATGGATTGATGTTGATCTATTGGGGTACATGGCTGGTACATATTTGAGTTTCATTGATATATCTTATGATATATTATTTGAAGCATATGTTGGATATCATGGTGCATGCATTTTTCATGTGGTTGGGCTACATATTGAGACATGTAGTTGGTTAGGTGAGTTGATATTCATATTGTACATCATTGGGGAGTCATATATTGTTGATGCATGGTTGATATACTTGCTTGGTGCAAGTGATGATGCATGATGGTACACTCATAGATGGTATTTGTTTGGAATATTGATAGATGCACATGGTTGGCATATTGGTAGATGCACATGTTGGCATATGGTGGATACATTCCATGGATTATATATGTTGATGTACATGATTGATGTACATGATTGATGCACATGAATGTTTTGCATGATGTACTTGGTTGATATCTTGTTCATGATTCTTTATTTTCATTATTGACATATCTTTTGTTTCATGATGTATGGTATGGCACAAGTTTGATGCATGAATAGTCCAAGGATCGTCATAGAGAGAGTGGTTGATCTATGATCCGATTGAAAATAGGGGGAGACATACCCATAGGGGGAGTCATTATTATTATGATTCTAGGAGGAAACACTTATCAGATGCATACCTAAAAAATAGATATATACTTGAGGAAAGAGAACAGAGGCATAATTCCAGGGGGAGCGATGGTCATAGAGGGAGCATGAGCAATGTATTTTCAGCATTACATCATATTGATATCCCTTGTTCAAAAAGGGAGAGATTATTCAACGACAACAATATAGGGAGAGAAGCCCCAAGGAGAGTTCAAGCAAGGGTAGCAGCCCTAAGAGGAGAATGGTCCTTTGCCATTGATGTCAAAGGGGAAGAGATAGTCACATTGATGTGATTGATGTTTATTGATAGAAAGACATAGTCTAATGAGAAGAGATAGTCACATTGTTATGGGAGAGATAGTCACATGGTTGTGATTGATGACTATTGATGTAGAGCATGCCTTGTCTATGATTGGTGTTTACATAAATGTTGGTATTTCCATCTGTTAACATTAATTCTTGTTAAGAGGGGTGGGTTGTTTTCTCTCCTTTGAGCCCGTAGCCCGAGCTATGAAGAAGAAGGCCTAAAATTCCAACAAAAGCATTTTATTCAAAGGGCGCAGTCATGAGCACCAAGCGTAGCACACAGAAGAAGTCCTTTTTGGGCTTAAAATCAAGCGAGCGGGAATTTTTTTTTTCAATGGCAAGGATTCATCGACGAAGCAGAGCAACGGTCGGTGGGTAATTGCAGTCAACCGCGTCGTGCCAAGTATAGCGCAAAAGTTTTTAAGGAAGTGAACGGTCGGAATTCTCCGTGGAGAACTCGCAAAGTTACGAGGGTCGTTGATCGCGATCAGTTTAAGCGTGGGATTATTTCTTGAACTCGGGGTTCGTGAGTTCGGAGGGTGGACCATATCCTTTGGTTGCGTGAGATTGTGAGTTACGAGAAGTGTCCAAAGGGGAGTCAACCATCGCTGACCATTGCGTCTTGGGACTTCGCAAGGGGAGAATACCAAAGTTCGATACTCCAACTCGCAAGGTCGTGAGTTGCGAGAGGTGCTAGAACTTAAGCCCTAGCCAACAGTTACGTGTGGAGGGAACTGACAAGGAAAGGAGCCAGACCCGTATCGCCATCTCGGGTATCGGGAGTTTGGAAAAGAGGAGTCGAGGGTCTTCGACCCATGAACTCATGAATCGCGAAATGCAAAGAGCTTTTAATGTCAGGCCCACAGTAACGCCGAAAGTGTTCTGGGTCGTCTGATCAAGGAGAGACACATGGCGCATGATTGGGATATCTCACCACCTCGCCCTGAAAGTCTAGGATGCCTCTACTGGGTAAATGTTTAGGAGTATAAGTTTTTAGTTTTTGTATTTTTGAAGGTATCGATGGTAGAGCACAACACCCAATTGTAAATCTTTAATCCAGCCTTTGGTTCTCTGGTTATAGAAGAACATTTGAGGCTTCTTGTTAAATGGAAGCCAACTTCTTCTTTTCCTCTATTCCTCTGAATCTAAGATCTCGGGCATGGATGATCCAGTCGGGTGTTGCATTGCTATATTATGTAGGTTTGATATTATCAGTTCTGCAATCTTCTTAGGTTCATTTTGAAGTTTGTTCGGCTCTGAGAGGATCTCACAGCCGAGACTTTTCCTCTTTTGTGAAGATTGCTAGAAGACCAGATGTCCAGAGCAGACTTTGCTTCTCCTCTCTTCACCCCAAATACTCACCACTATTATTAGTACTGGCTTAAGTTAGGTCAAGACCTCATGTGTCACTGTTGTTCCAGGCCAGTTTTCTGAGTTAGAATGATATTGTTCTGAGTTTACTCCCATTTGATCACTCCTTTATAAACAAAACGTGACATAAATTGATGGGCGTCGGGCTCTGCTCCTGCTACAATCCAGGAGTGACTTCCAATGCCAACATTTTCTGGCGCCATTGCCGGGGATGAAGTTGAAAATTTTCCTCGAGATTGAACGACATTGAGCCTCTGATTCTGAAGGTGCATCAGGCATTAAAGCCTTTGAAGATTGCTACTGTGCACCTGGCGACTCCATTGTGAAGACTCCACTAGAGAAAACATGTTGTTTTAGTTGTGGCTTCCAGAGGCAGACACATGCGGTCCCATCCACAGCTGCCTCTAGCTACACCTGAAGCTGATCCGGAGGTGATTTTCAGAAAAGGAAAGGCCTCTGAAGGAGAAACTTCCACAACCGAACCAAGTAATTTGTCGTCTCCTTCTGCAAAAACCCCTTTTTCTTCTCCTCAGCCTCGCAACAAACTGTTTTTTGAAGCCTATCGTTTCCTGAATTTCGGAAGTGTTCCTGCCGAGTTGTCTCCTCCTGGTTTTGGACTAGAGGGAGAAACCCTTGTCAGTATCCCTGGTTCAAGCTCCTTCCCCTCCGAGTTCTCCTCCACCTAATATCCCTATGGTAGGAGAAAATCCCCCTATGACCAGAATGGAGGCTATTATAGCTACTAGGTATGCTCCCCTTGTGTTACCTCAGCCTCTCAACGCCCTTCCAGTAGATGGTTACCTCAAGCAGTTGCCCAAGTTTACAGGCGGAGGGGGCATAGCTGATCCGGATTATTTTCGGCACGAAATGAGAGCGGAGATATAATAAAGAAATGCACAGAGATATC
>JZKD02S1414640.1:123283-135465 GCA_000966675.3 Picea glauca
GAGGGACTGTTGAGCAGAGAAGGGGCACATTTCCTTGGGTGGGACAGGCATGTGGGGAATGAGAGTTTTTGAGGATTGATTCCCGAAGGTGCTAAACTGCAGCTACATCGCTCTAAGACTTTCAGTCTGACCTGTTGTTGAAGCCCTGGAATGGAAGTGGGGAAGTCGAGGGATTGTTGAGCAGAGAAGGGGAACACTTCCTTAGGTGGGATAGGCATGTGGGGAATGAGAGGTTGTAGGCTGTTAGTTGAGTGAGCACATGAGACAGAGTCTTTCCTGTTGTCCATGAGCCTTAGCCTGGATAGGAACCCTTTACCCTGGGTGGAGTTCAGTCCCAACTCGGGGGTGACTCACTGTTGAGAGTGATGAACAGTGTAGTCTATGGCTGGGAGGTTCGTGGACGGTCTGTAAGCAGTTGGTGACAGTCTTTCTAAGATAAGTACCAATTGTATGATAAATTGATATGGTGTTTTGTTATTTACATGCCTATGTTACAATTTTATCATATATGTGATTATGATTGCCTGTGTGCTTATGGGTAATTTCCTATAAATGATGCATATCGGTAGTTATTGTTATTTCAATATAAAAGTCGTATGTTACAGAAAGTAATTTTTTGTTTATGTTTAGATGTAAATCTTTCACGAGCGTGCTGTATGTATATGTTTTAGTTGCATGCAGTTTAAAGAGTAAATTTATGTGGCATTTCTTAGTTGACTACTGAGTATGCTACTGTATGTTCCGTAGTATGGGAACGAAAGTGTTCCCTAGAGTAGCATGGTCTGGCCTGATGGTTGGGAATGTTACTGATTGGTGTCAGAGCATGAGTGGTTTCTCTGAAGTGGCGTACCCCGGCCTGAGGTTGGCTAGGGGGGATCGTTACAGTATTGTATCAGAGCTTCAGTTCAACACTGAGCTTGGATGGGCCAGAGGGGTGAAATTGAAGTGAATATTCACAGAAAAGTAACTTTGAAGTGACCAGAATTGGAGTCACAGAGTGTCCATGGAAACGGTTGGCGTACTAGTGCGCATGGTAAATTTGGCACCGCATGGGGAAAACGTTGGCGTGCCAGTGTGCACAGTAAATTGTGGCGTCATGCAGAAGATTATTATGTGTATATGCATGCGCTAAAATTATCTTTGCCCGGTAAGAACACACATAGTAAGGTGCACATGGGATGCGCAAGTATTGCTTAATGCAGAGGAGTTTTGTTAGTACGCGCATAAGTATAAGTATAATTTGTTTCGCAATAGTGTATTCAGTAGTGTGCACAGATATTTGAGCGCTATGGAATATTTTAAACTTGACATAGTGCATGCATAGGACGAAAATGCATGTGGAATATCAGTGCGCGGTATTGAAACTGTGCGTAGTGGGTATTGGCGCACAACGCCAGAGTAGTGCGTGTAAGTAGTCGGCACGACAAAGAAGAAATGCACAGTAGATTTAGGTGCGTGGAGAAGCGTTTTACCTTGTAATATTGCTATGCACGATAAATATAAATGAACAGGTCAAGTTAATGCGCGTGAAGTCGCTTGGAAGGCAATGAGTCTAAGTTTAAATTGCATAATAATAAAAGAAAAAGAAACACATAACCGCATCAAAGCATTAATTAAAAAGAATTTTGAGTTTTAATTTCCTACGATTTAGACAGATGAAAATAAAATATAAGATTACAAGACAAACTTATTATAAAATAAAACAAGAGTCATAACATCACCAGATAGAAATTGTAATAAAACAGTCTAAAATCCGTTTATGTATTTATATAATTGTATTAATCACAAAATTACAAAAGGGTGATGACAGCAGTTAACCTGTTGTAAAAAGGGTCGTTTGAAGAACATGCCTATTATCTCTTGTACTCTTTACCTCCGCTACCGGCTGTTCAAAATTCCCTGAGACATGTTTATCTTAGTTGAAGACTTACTTCATCTTAGCGATATCCGGCTTTAAAGAAGAGTCTAACCAGATCGGTTGATTCTCTCCAACACTTTTGGTCACTTCAGTCGTAGATTCCTCCTTCTTATGTTGCTTACTCCTTTTCTTCTTAGCAGCTGGCCTGTTGATGACTAAATCCTTTATAGTGGGATTCATCCTGACTTCCAATCGCGAGTATATAACCGGCTTTGTGTGGAACTTAGTTGCTAGAATGTGCGCAAGGACCCTTTCCTCCTTATTCGCAGGAAAGCCTAGCATGTTTCTCGAAGAACCAGTGTCACTCGAATTAGCCTTGTCCATGTATATCAGGTTGGGGATACCAAAATGTGTCTTTACAGAGAGCAGGAAGTCGAGTAGTTTGGAGATTACTTTAGTTATGGATACGCAGATATCTTCATACTTGGGGAGTGGTAATTATAGAACTCCATTTATGAAGCGCAAACATAATATGTACAAGAGCGTTGGGTTGACATGCTCGGCCAATACATTTTGAATTATTATCTTTTGAGTTCGTTACATGGCGGCGTTTAGCTGACGTCACATGGCTGCGAAGTACCGAATGAATGAAGCAGGGTGATCTGACTAGTCATCACCCACTCCACGAGTGGTGGATTTGACATGTTGAGACACGTGATACCGCGTCTTAGCGAAAGTGGTTTCAACAAACCAACTTCTTGCACAAGTGTATCTCAGAAGGCACCGTGCGTCTGTGTTCTTGAGACTTGGGTCGTATCTATAATTTTCATGGTAATAACACCAGGAAACCGAGAGTGATAATGTTGATGTGTATGTTGAATCGAAACGGTGCATATTCTCATGAATTGTTGAATTGTTAGCCTGATTAGTTTCAATGGCTACACGTTTTGTAGAATTAACAACAACTTGGTTAGGTTAGACCAGTGCAGATTCCATAGGAATGGAAGAGGCACAGGGGAATTATAGTCATCCAGAGAAGAGCAGAGGGATGGATGTCCATTTGGGCATGGAAGGAACGAACTCCAACGGAAATGGACAAGAAAGAAATGAAGATATGAATATGGTTGAGACCATTAAGAATTTGCAGAAGGATAACCAAAGCCATAAAGCTGATAATGAAAGGCTTATGAAATCCAAAGAGCAGCAGGATGACTTCAACATGAAGCTATTGGAAGGTTTGAACAGAATAGAAATAAATTGGTTAAGGAGAGTGACTCAAGTAAATCTGAGAGTCACAAATATTCAGAGGAGAAAGGAAAAGTAAAAAGTGCTAGTAGACATCACCATCATCCCAAAAGGCATTCCCATAAGAGAGCAGGCAACAACTCAAGTCTATCCCCTATCAGAAGGTATAAGAGATCTGGGGTGGATGAACTGCGAGGAGAAATGAACAAAATCAAACCTTCTACATTTGATGGTGAGCACAAGAAGGATGAAGATGTTGAAACATGGTTTCTAGGCATGAGGAAGTATTTTCAATTGCATAATTATTCTTCTCATGTTGAAGGTAGAATCGCTATCTATCAACTCAAAGGAAAGGCCTCCATGTGGTGGGATCAACTTGTGCAGGTACAACACATTGTAGAGAAAAGTGTTACTTGGAGGGAATTTAAGAAGTATTTTGAGAAGAAGTACTTGACTAAGAGATACTATGACAAGAAAATGAAAGAGTTCTTTGAACTCAAGCTTGGAAGTACGACCATAGATGAATATGAGAGGAGGTTTTTGGAACTGTTGAAGTATGTCTCTTTCATTAAGGATGAGACAGTCAAGATTCAAAGGTATTTAAGTGGATTGTCATCGTTCATCAGTGAAAAAATATAGTATGATGATCCCAAGACATTAGAAAAGACCATAAGGAGAGCTAAATGCTTATATGACCAGCTGAAAGCAAGGCCAGCTTTCCAAAAGGCTTGGGAAGACAATAAGAAATTCAAGATGGATCAGAGGAAGAAGGGAGATAAGCTACCATTCTTCAGAAATAATCCAAAATGGTATCAAACTCATAAGGAAACCAGAGTGATTGACATAGGGATTCAAGGGCCAAGATAACCACCTATGAAATGTTGGGTTTGTAAAGGAGACCATAGGTTCAAAGATTGTCCTCACAGAGGTGAAAAAAGTAGGGTTGTTCACAATGTACAACGAGCTAAGATAGTAGAGGACATGGGTAGATATGTGCCAAGTATTTATGCAGCCCTGGACCGCAAGCAAGCAGAGTATCAGTCCCACATGATTGAAGTGGAAGGTATGATCAACAACCAAACCCTTGTTATTTTAATTGATTCAGGAGCTAGTCATAGTTATATAGACCCTAATATGGTGAAAATTTTGCAATTGCCAAGAAGCAAGTATGGGAAATCCTAGTTGGTGAAACTAGATATAGGATCCAAAAGAAAAGTTAATGATATGGTTAAGTCATGACTCATAGAAATGAATGGACTGAATACCAAGGCAGATTTGAACATCTTACCCTTAGGTTCATATCACTGTTTAATTGGGATGGATTGGTTGGACCCACATCATGCTCTATTGGATTGTCATAACAAAGCATTCACTTGCTTGGATGAATAAGGGAACCAAAGGAAAGTGCAAGGAATTTCCAGGGCAGTAACCATTAGAGAAATTTCAGTATTGCAGCTGAAGAAATTTTATAGAAGAGGATATCAAATTTTTGCAGCTCATATGGAGGAGACACCTAAAGACAAGGTGCCAAATTTGGAGGATTATGTAGTCCTAAAAGAGTTTGAAGATGTATTCAAGGAAGTACCAGGACTAACCCCAAGGAGAGACAATGATTTCTCTATAGATTTGATGTCTGGAGCAACGCCAGTATCAAAGACTCCTTACAAAATGAGTACACCAGAATTGAAGGAGTTGCAATTGCAGCTTGAAGAACTTCTAAAAAAGGGGTATATACGCCCAAGTGTATCACCTTGGGGTGCCCCAGTCTTGTTTGTAAAAAAGAAATATGGAACGTTAATATTGTTCATTGACTTCAAACAGTTGAATAAAGTGATTGTTAAGAACAAGTATCCTCTACCAAGGATTGATGACCTCTTTGATCAATTGAAGGATGCAAAGATATTTTCAAAGATAGATCTCAGATCAGGATACTATCAGGTAAGAATTAAAGAAGAATATATTAGTAAGACCACCTTCAGGACAAGGTATGGTCATTATGAGTTCACAGTGGTACCATTTGGGTTGTCAAATGCACCAGTTGTTTTCATGTGCTTAATGAATGGTGTTTTCCGAGAGTATTTGGACAAGTTTGTCATTGCATTTTTTGATGACATTCTTATATATTCCAAGTCAGAGGAAGAGCATGAACATCATTTGAGTATGGTGTTGCAAGTATTAAGGGAACATCAGTTTTATGCCAAATTGAGCAAGTGCTCATTTTATCAGAAACAAATTCATTATTTGGGGCATATCATCTCAAAAGATGGGATAGCAGTGGACCCTGAGAAGATAGAAGCCATTAGAGAATGTTCAGCACCAAAGAATGTGACAGAGGTCAGATCATTCATGGGCCTTGCGGGTTACTATAGGAGATTCAATGGAGGATTCTCAAAGATAGCACACCCAATCAATTCCTTGCAAAGAAAGGGTATGAAGTTTCAGTGGACGTCAGACTGTGAAAGGAGTTTCCAACATTTGAAACAATTATTGACAAGTGCTCCAATCCTAAGGATTCCAAACCCAAATGAAGATTTCATTGTATGCACAGATGCATGTAATGAAGGAGTTGGTGGAGTCCTCAGTCAAAATGGATTCATGATATGTTATGAATCAAGGAAGTTGAAAGATCATGAAAGAAACTATGCCACTCATGATTTGGAGTTGGCAGCCATAGTAAATTCCCTGAGGAAATGGAGACACTACCTCATGGGAAAGAGGTTTGAGCTAAGAACATACCACAATGGTCTGCAATATTTATTTGATCAGCCAAATATAAATGCTAAGCAAAGCATATGGTTAGAATTTCTAATCGAATATAACTTTGATATAAAGCACATATCAAAGGGAAAGAAAATAAAGTGGTTGATGCACTCAGCAAGAGGGTGCATGAACTACGTGCTACATCCATCAACATGTATCAGACTGATGTTAAAAGAAAAATTCTGGAGGTTGCAAATACAGATCTTCAGTACAGATAATTGGTAGCAATGCTACAGCAAGGTAAGATACTTCGGAATATGGATATTTATAAGTTGAGAGTAGATGGAATATTGTTGCACAAGAACAGAATTTTCGCACCAAATGTCCAAGACTTGAAACGTATAATTTTGCATGAGATGCATAATTTTCCTTATGCAGGGCACCCTGGATATCAGAAAATTGTAGCAGCAGTCAAGAGCCAAAACTTTTGGACAAGTATGAAGAGAGAAATAGAATAATACATCGCAAGATGTATGGAATGCCAGAAAGTTAAAGAAGAACATAGGCACCCAGCAGGATTGTTGCAACCTTTTCCCATTCCTGAATGGAAGTGGGAAGTGGTGACAATGGATTTTATTATGGGATTGCCTAGAACAGGCAAGCTGCATGATTCGATTATGGTGGTGGTGGACAAGCTTACAAAAGATGCCCATTTTATTCCACTAAAAACTACTCACAAGGCAGCAGATGTCGTTGATATTTTCATGAAGAAAGTGGCACGATTGCATGGAATTCCTAAAACAATTGTGTCTAACAGAGATCTGAAATTCACCTCGAATTTCTAGAAATGATTGTTCAAAGGATTCGGAACGAATCTGAACTTTAGTACAACTTACCATCCTGAGTCTGATGGATAGACAGAGAGGGTGAATAGAGTGATAGAAGATATGTTGAGAATGTATGTGATGGATAAACCATCCAAATGGGAAGACTACCTACATTTAGTAGAATTCACTTACAACAATGGGTATCAGACATCATTGAAGATGATCCCATTTGAAGAACTTTACAGTAGAAGGTGCAATACTCCAGTAAGTTGGGATAACCTAGCTGATAGAACAGTAGTCGGGCCAGAGTTGCTCAAGGAGATGGAGGACCAAATGTTAAAAATTAAGCAGAATTTGAAAACTGCCCAAGACAGACAGAAAATTTATGCTGATAAAAACAGAATCCACACAGAATTCAAAGTGGGTGATCATGTTTTCCTGAAAGTGAAAGCTAACAAGAGTTCCCTGAAGCTGGGAAGTTGCGCCAAGTTAGCAGCCAGATTTTGTGGACCATTTAAAATCCTAGAGAGGATTGGTCTGGTTGCTTATATGATTGCATTTCCTGCATCTATGTCTTTTCATAATGTCTTCCATGTATCATTGCTAAAGAAATATATACCCGATGCTAATCATGTTATTGATTGGAATGTGATTCAAGTGGAGCAAGAAGGTGCTTTTCAAGTGCATTCGGTGCGCATTTTGGACCGAAAAGTCAAACAGCTTCGAAACCGAGCCATAGGGCTTGTAAAGGTTCAATGGACCTGGTACGGTCCTGAGGATGCTACTTGGGAGCATGAAGATGCAATGTGGATAGAATACCCGCATATTTTTGAATATTTTTGAAAAATCTGATATATATGGGTGTATGATGCACTAAGGACAGTGCATAAATAAGGGGAGGGGATTGTAATATCCCTCGACCGAACCCAATTGTAAATTTAATATAAATATACTTAAGTTTGTGAGTTGTTTTGACCTTATTTGATAATGCACATCATGTGGCATAGTGTGTGCATGAACTGCGCAATAAAATGATGTAATATGCACATCGCAAGATACTGCACGCAGTAACTAAAGTGCGTGCAACCTTGAGGACAGCATATACCACGCGCAGTAACTAAAGTGCCCGCAATATTAAGGTCAGCGAACCTTTATGTATATGATATGCATTATAGTTTGGTGAGCCAGTATTATAAGTCGGAATGCTTATGTTTTGGTATTAGGCCGGAATGTCTAGATGTCAAGGGCCAATGCGCCTACTTTGTACATGACTCATGATTAATATAAAATACATCACTGCATGCAGACCGACCACGATAAAAGATATGGGGGACTGAACTTCACCAGTTATGGAAAGGGAGGGCCAAAATTCAAGGGAATATTATATTAATATTTCCTAAAACATAAAGTATGGATAATTATTTTATCCTAAGTTCTAAAGTTGGGGACAAGTGGACAAAAGTAACTTCTGATATGACAAGTGTCAAGTTGGAGACATGCATTCATATCGTGGGGAAACTTAGCTCATTGGGAGATTTCTCATGGGATACCTTATGAATAGTGGGACAACCATCATTCTCACCATCACTTTTCACGAAGAGTTCACAGTGATTCATGTACACACTCAATTATCCAGTCAATGATTCCATGACCATTTCACTCATATATTATGTTATCCTTGAGACAACCATTTCACCTTTCTGAAGCATGTTTTCGCACCCTTTTTGGTTGGTGTACCTGGTTATCTTGGAGCAGGATTGAAGAAGCAAGTTGCTAGGCCCGTGAGCAGTTCTCTAAGCGAGAGAATTGTTGGGGATTGATTTCCGAAGGTGCTAAACTGCAGCTACAACGCTCTCAGACTTCTGGTCCGGCCTGTTGTTGAAGCCATGGAATGGAAGTGGGGCAGCCGAGGGATTGTTGAGAAGATAAGGGGCACACTTCCTTGGGTGGGACAGGCATGTGGGGAATGAGAGTTGTTGAGGATTGATTCCCGAAGGTGCTAAACTACAGCTACAACGCTCTAAGACTTCTATTTTGGCCTGTTGTTGAAGCCTTGGAAGGAAAGTGAAGCAGCCAAGGGACTGTTGAGCAGAGAAGGGGCACACTTCCTTGGGTGGGACGGGCATGTGGGGAATGAGAGGTTGTATTCTATTAGTTGAGTGAGCACCCGAGATGGAGTCTTTCCTGTTTTCCATGAGCCTTAGCCTGGATAGGAACCCTTTACCCTGGGTGGAGTTCAATCCCAGCTCGGGGGTGGCTCACTGTTAAGAGTGATGAACAGTGTAGTCTATGGCTGGGAGGTTCGTGGATGGTCTGTAAGCAGTTGGGAACAGTCTTTCTAAGATAAGTACCAATTGTATGATAAATTGATGTGTTGTTTTGTTATTTACATGCCTATGTTACGATTTTATCATATATGTGATTATGATTGCTTGTGTGTTTATGGGTAATTTCCTGTAAATGATGCATATTGGTAGTTACTGTTATTTCAATATAAAAGTCGTATGTTACAAAAAGTAATTGTTTGTTTATGCTTAGATATAAATCTTTTGCAAGCGTGTTGTATGTATATGTTTTAGTTGCATGCAGTTTAAAGAGTAAATTTATGTGGCATTGCTTAGTTGATTATTGGGTATGTTATTGTATGTTCCGCAATATGGGAATGAAAGTGTTCCCTAGAGTAGCATGGCCCAGCCTGATGGCTGGGAATGTTACCGAATGATGCCAGAGCATGAGTGGTTTCTTTGGAGTGGCATACCCCGGCCTGAGGTTGGTCGAGGGGGATCATTACAGTTACTCAAGGTTTCCATCCCTAGTCAAAATAGATGGGAAGACATGTGTTCTTTACTTGAGTAAAGGTGATGTGGATTTCCAAGTCAGTGTGGAGCAGACATTCAAGTCAAAGTGATGAATCATCAACTATTTCCCCCAGAATCAGCACCAAGGATTCGAATAGATTAGCAACATTCCTATTATTTTGTAATTTGTAATCTAGTTAATTAGATTTTTTCTCCACAATATCATAATCATTAATGACAGGATCAGATGTAACTATTGTATAAATACTTCTCACTTCAAAGTATTGAGTGTTGATTTTTGCACCCAATGAGCTATTATTGTAATCTTTTCAAAATGATCGACTAGTAATAAAAAGGCTATTCACAGGATTCCTGTGTTTGATCATTGGTGATGTTTATCTTTCTCTGTTAAATGTTTTACGTTTCTCTATGATTATTATGTTTTCAGTTTCTAATCATTAAAAGGAAGTTAAAGAACATAATTTGTCTAGTACACTCTGTTTATGGTCTTTTAATGGTCTATATGTTCGTCATATGAAGTTAAGTAGAGAATTTTTTTATTGCTTCTTTACTCAGCGGACTCTCACATCTTTTTTTGTCTTATTCACCCCATTTAATTCCAAAAGATCCAGCAGTCTAACTACCTTGCCCTATGAAGGAACCTCATAAAAATTGCATCTAATTATTATTTTTAATACAGACCCCATATCCCAATGGAAGTTTAATGCATTTATTCATCCAACCTTTATAAACAAACAAACAAACTCAGACTATTTTAACTAGCCTAATATCTAAAACCTAAACAAATCTAAATCATACAGAAAGATCCCTCTATGAAACTGGCGGGGATAGATCCCAATTTCAAAAGTGGTTTTGGTAAGTTACTGTTGTCAATTTCTTCTACCCTTGAAAACCTCTGGAAATTATAGAGTGCTAACATAGTAGCGACCATACTGGGGAATCGAACAAATTTTCCAACTTTTTGAATTGTCTTCCCTAGAAAACTTTATTTCTGAACAATCAAAGATCTAACTTTCAGGAGATAAATGTTCAGAGGTTGTTTAAATTTGTACATATCAAATTAGATTTCTTAAAGTTTAAAGTTCTGGCTCCAAAATGAATTCTCACCATATCTCACCCTGATCCAGAACCTGTAAAAGTAGTAGATAATCCAGAAAAAATAATCAGAAAAAGGAATACAATAGAAAGACAAGGGAGTAGTAGTCCTCTTCATAGGGCCACTTCTCTTCCAGAGAAGCTTGTCATAATCCATGACATCTATTTTGACCTACCTTTTGAGCAAATCTTTTTTCAGAACCAAATTTGATAGCTTTGTGGATGAAATAGTACTAGATCAAACCATCCCCCAACTTAGAACCCCTGAAATATTCTCTCTTGGAATAGATTTTGATCAACAAATCCTTCAATAGTTTGAGAAACTACAAGATCTAGCATAAAATCTTGACCAATCTTTGTATAAAGCCCATTTCCAACAGTCTGTTGATATTTCTTCCCTTTCTATTGCTGCAACTTCTATCAATCCTCAAGTAACTCATTCTATACCTCTCAGCTCTGATTCCTCCACATCTTATGTCACTTCTCCAGCAATCACACAAGTTGTCATCCAACCTCCCCCACCAATCATGGCAGTAATATATGCTCCCCTGGTGCTAGATTCTACCTTACATAACATGCCCCATGACTACCAAACCAGGATTCCTTAGTTTGATGGCACTGGAGCCCTTAATGCACAACAACATGTGGATAAAATGAATGACTTCTTCAGTTTATAGGAAGTTGATGAGGTAGATGTCCAAATGAGACTCTTTGCAAAAAGTTTAACTAGTGATGTTAAGAAATGGTTTAAAGCATTACATGTTGCTAGCATTGTTGATATTGTTTCTTTTCACCGATCCTTTCTCAATAGATGGGAGGTAAAGAAAAACCCTCTCCAAATTTTATCTGAATATAAAAATATCATAAGAAACAAAGGGGAAATTGTACATGACTATTGCACTCATTTTAATAATATCTATAATGCAATTCCTGATGATATCAAACCTTCTCAAGGCTTGGCCTTGATCAAGTTCCCTGATGGATTTTATGTTGATATGTCCTACCAATTAAGAGAAAGAAACTTTGCCACTTTGGAAGATATGCAGAAATGTGTTGTGAGTGTTGAAGCAAACCTATTAGTTAGGAGAGTTAGGAAAAGAATATAAAGGAGAGTCACAATCAAGGAAGAACCTTCCACCTCCACTACAGATGCTAAAATAGATTATTTGGTTAGAACTATTGAAAGAATGATGGAGCGGTTAGAAATAACCGATAGAAACCCACCTAGAGAGAACCAACCTGCCCCTCAAATCCGAAATCCCAACTTTAGGAGAAATCCTCCCCAGATCAGGAAAAGAGAGCCTAGAGAACAAAGAGATCAGAGAGGCCTTGATTAGCATATTAGGCCACCATTTCAGGAAAACTATGTTGATGAGGGGGGAGAAACGGTTGAGGGACTAGATGGCATTCACATAAATCTCATGGGAGTTAATGACAATGATTCTATCTTTCTCACTCAATAAGAACAAGACCTTTTTATCCTTTCACAGACCGAAGTAGATGAGGAAGAGTCAGAACAACAGGCCTTCAAAAATGAAATAATGGAAGTCCATAGACAATACAACTTAAGAAGTAAAAACTCTAATGATAACCAAACTAAGAAAGCTTCTGAAATTAAGAAACCATCAGATACTCTTT
>JZKD02S1414640.1:136537-153518 GCA_000966675.3 Picea glauca
GGAATGTAACATAGGAACAGATGAGGAACCTAAAATGATTAAATTATCCAAATGTTTACCTCCTGCCCAAAAACAAAAATATATTGAACTTTTCAAAGATTTTGTAGACGTTTTTGCATGGAGATATGAAGACTTGAAATCTTATGACACCAGTATTATACAACACAAAATCCCTATAAAGAAGATCATAATTCTTTCAAGCAGAAACTTAGGATAATTAACCCCAAGTTGATGCCCCTAATTGAAAAGGAAATTAAGAAAATGTATGATGCTAAAATCATTGTCCTTCTAAGGTTCTCAAAATGGGTTTCCAACCTAGTTCCTACCAGAAAAAAGAGTGGAGAAATCAAGCTCTGCATTTATTTCAGAAACCTCAACAAAGTCTCCCTTAAAGACACCTATCCTCTGCTCAAAATGAATCATATATTACATAAGGTAGTTGGATCCAGTAGGATCTCTTTATTAGATGTTTTTTTTGGCTACAACCAAGTATTAGTCCATCCATATGACCAAGAGAAAACAACGTTCACTACACCTTGGGGCACTTTCATCTATGTGAAAATGTCCTTTGGTTTAATGAATGTTGGTGCCACATTTCATAGAGCAATGGACATTGCTTTTGTGGATGAACTTGGGAGGTTTATTGTCATATACTTGGATGATGTAACTGTCTATTCAAAAATAGATTGTTACACATTATTTTGGTCACCGTGGTGATCTATTGACAAACATGTGTTCATGTTCCCAAAAAGAATCTTTCTCCATGAAGAAGGTGACTGACTTTATCTTCTCAAAAACCCTATTAAGGAAGGTCATCACAGGATTCACTATACAAAAGGTGCGACGATGCCTGATATTCTTCCTATGCCCTAAAGCTAGGTTGCGATGTCTCTGTAGGTTGATCTACAGCTAGGGTGTGACAATGTCAAAAGGCTAATAAAAGGTCAAGTTTCATGAAAGTTATAGAAGGGGATCTTCTAGAAGATGAGGTGGCGTCTTAATGGTTTGGATCTTACTCGCCTCTCTGATTTGGTGGATTTATCCTAATCTCTTCAACCATCTCTCTTTCCCCTATATAAATAGGGATCTCTCATGGAAAAAGGTTAAGTAAAATTAAGCAAAATAAAGCAAAGCAAGGCTAATATTGTATGGATAATTTTGCATTGGATCATTCTCGAGAGCCTCATTTCAGTTCATCAAGTAATTGTGGATCTTCTTCATTCGATATTGGAGCAAGTGTGTGTGTTGGAGAAAAGGGTCATCGAAAGCGGACCTTGTGAAATCAAGGCTTTGGTTGTAATCTCCACTTTCACTTTAATGTAATACAGTGATATGTTTCTTTACCATAAAACGTGTCTTCTTTTATTGTATGATTCCTTGATCACATGCATAAGTTCTCGTTGAGTGTATTAGATTGCTTTCACTTTGGTTGGATTGTGTTCCCTTGCAGGTTCAATATCATAGGAGCACCAGAGTAGAGCTAGGATGACAATGGCGAGAGGAAGAGACATTTAAATGGTATGTTGGCTATCTCTTGTTAGCTAGTGAACTAAATAATTAGAGCTTAGGGAAAGCGTCATATTTTGTTATGTTTTGTTCTAGATCTAGGCGGATATAGGGGTATCTCTTTATGTCCACATTTACCGATTAATCCCATAAAAAAAATTGGCGATCGTACTGGGGATACGACTTCCTTTTGATTTTTTGCTTCCCATTTTATTTTAGCCTGCCTTCTTCTGATTAAATTCACTCTCTGAGTCTATGGGTGATCCATCTAGACTCCCTGGGTTTGGAAGTTCATTTAGAATTTTTGTCTTTCTCCCATTTTTCTTCATTTACAGAGATTGTTGCACTATAACCTATTTTCATCCTGCGACGACCCTTAGACATCGCATCCTGCTTTCCCAATCCAGTGCGATGACATCTCACTGTTCTTTGTCATTAGCCTACGACAACCTCAACTCGTCGCACTATGTCCCATACCCAGCCTACGACGACTCTTGTAGAATTTGTTGGAGTGAGTCAATTTGTCTTTTATCACCCATATTTGCCTTAGTTGCATGGGGTGAACTTCTTATGCCAGTATTTTATTTATTCGTGAGTTTAAAGCTTGCTTGTGATTGGTTTTCAATGATTGAAAATTTTTCTTTGTTTTTTGCAATTTTTTGCTTGTGCTCATTGTCACAAGGATATAATCTCAGATCTTGATCTGGGTGCTTGTTTGACAAAGGGTCTTTAGTTTGTTTCAAGTTTTGGATTGATTTTTCCTTTCCAGATTGTTTGTTTATTAAGAAACACTTTTTTCTTGCATATGACAAAAGGTTTTCTTGTCTTTTTCATTTTTGTCTATATTACGAGTTTGATTTGGGAATTGTGTTGAGAATGTCTTGATTTTCTTGTATTGCATCTTCCTTTCATCATCACCTCTCTGATTTTGTTTTGAAAAGGAAGAACTAAATTCATTTATTGTTTTTAGTAATCTCTCCTAAGAAAATCTTTACATTCGAAATATTTGTTAAAGAGAAGAATTGGAAAATTTTGTAGTTCATGATTATTTGGAATTGTATTCATTCAGAATTAAGAAGTTGCAATTCGTATATTTTTGTACTTCGAAAGAATACCTTCTCCCTACTGTAATTAGAGTTCATTGAATTGAAAAATTGCACATTCATCTCTTTTTGCATTTTATTGGGTCAAGGTCACAACATCAACAATTTCATTTTCATCTCCCTTTTTAGTAAACAACAACCATTAACACACAGCGTAAATCTAAAATTTATTAGCAACTTTTATTTTCTAGGGATATTTTTCACCAACATTAGCTAGGATAGTGCTTTGGAATAGGTTGTAAGGCACACTCTCCAAAGTGTCAAAACACACAACAATATCTTGTGATAGGGAGAGTTCAAATCTATTTGCTACATTTTGTCCTGGGAAGCCCTTCTCACACAAGGATCAAACCTGAGGTCGCATTGAGACTGGAAAAGTTACTCACCATGTTTTGTTGGTCTTAGTGTAGATATTGTGCATATTATTAGGGGCCACTTGAAGGTATACCCACAATTATGAGTGGAAGCCTTTCGAGTTGATTTTGGGCTAGATACCCTGCCTTTGTGCGTGGATCGGATTGTCGATTGTTTCCCCGGGCATCATTGGAGTAAGTGGTAACCTTAGTGGCCTATCTCTTTAGGGTATTTAAACGAGGTGATTGTGGAGAGAAAATTCTTCACGGTACCTGGAATCAACATTGTTCAAACTCACTCGGACTCCTTAGAGGGTATACCCATGATTATGTGTGAGAGTTTGCACCAGGGTGTAAGTCCGTTAAGCAGGTCGTCAACATAACTTTTCCACCCGCTCTATCTCAGCCCCTTCTTCTCTTGAATTCGTGATGTTGGATTTCATCACCAACTAGTGACTTCGAAATAAGAAGGTTTGTTTTCCTGGTTTGATTTCTAGATTTTATTAGCAACTGTTGTTTGTTTTCTCTAGTTGGCCATAGATTTTTTTTGTTCTTTACTTGGTTCATCTAACATCGCCCTTCGTCATTCACGTAGGATGAAAGGGTTAACCTCAGAAGATCTGGAAGGTTACCAACCTTTGCTTCCTAACTCACCAGAAGGCTCTCCTGAGGGAGTAGTCAATAATGAAGTAGCTTTTGAAGTTGGAAGTACACACTCTTTGGAAGGATTTCGAATTATTTCGAACTCCTTAGAGGCCTTCTGACTCCTTGTTAATCCATTATTGAGTGTTGTACAAAATCCACATATTATTTAGTTGAACTCATCGGGAGAAATTGTTGTTGATAAAAATTTTGAAGTACCTACTGGACCTAACGCAAGATCTGGAGTAGAGGATCTGTTTTTTCATAATGAATCATTTAGGAGACCGACTCACACTCTCGAAACTTTTAATCCTAGTTCCTTCCCTTTGAAAGTACGTGATATTTACGGCAACCTAAGAGAAATTCCTGATCAACCCATGGCATCACAAATGCCTGAGATGTCTGTTACCTATACGGTACCTTTAGACCATTTCATTGGTACTACCAGTAGTGTCACCGTCGTTTCGGACCAATTGTTGGTTGGTTCTCACTCAATTATTCCTCTCCAGATGGCCCATTCTATTGTGGTCCCATAAGCTACCATGATTTCTACCAGGAATGTAGTCGTCACCCAAGCTCTTATTGGGACACCACTTCCGTCTAGACCAAATCCATCACTTCCCCCTAGGTATAAAGCTCTGAATACTTCCATTTCTATCCCTACCCAGGTTCCATCCGGAGGTTTTGGACTTTTTATTCCTCCAGGGTATAACATTGTGAGTCAGTCAGTTTGTTCCTACACCTACCCAGATTCTCTTCGGAGGGCCTTACGTTCCTCCTCCACCTTTGTTAGGAGGATCTCACCATCATGGCCCTAGTGGCTCCAATCCAGTTGGAGGCACCAGTCATTCTATCACTTATGGTTTCCAGATTCTTGTTGGAGGTCAACCTCAAGATGGGGGGAAACCTCAATTTGGGGGACAAACTCAGATTGGGGGACAAACTCAGCTTAGGGGGCAACCTCAGGTTGGATTCCATAACCCATTTTATGGACAAAATGTACATGTGTTACAAACTCAACCTTGGAATCTTCCTTTCCAAGGAAATCTACAACCGTCTGGGGGGAAACATCCTCAAGTCAATTATTTTGTGCCCCCTAACCTCGGTCAACCGTATCCAGGTTATTTGAATCCCACTTGTGGTCAAAACTTTCAATCTAATGTTCCTTTCCAAGGGAACATCCCTAATCAACCCAATATTGGGGGCTATATGCCTCCAAATCCTCCACAACCGAATCTGGCAGGACTGTCTAATTATTTTCAAACTACTTATGGTCCTATTGGTATACCTACGGGACTTCCCCCTCAAAACTACCAGTTTCCACAAGTGAACCGACAGTTGTCTTTTCTAGCCACTTTGGATTTACCTAATTTGTATAGGATTTTGAATGATCTTTTTCTACATTCTCCTTATTGGCCTGTCATACCGACCAAATTATTGTCCGACATTCCTAAATTTGACAGGCAGAAGAAAATCTAAACAATCATGTTATGAATATCCATCTATGGTGTTCATCCAACTCCTTGATGGATGGCTCCATTAGATTACGAATTTTCCAACAAACTCTCACAGGTTCGGAAACAAAATAGTACATCGAGTTACCACGAGGTTTCTTTAATGACTTTAACACCCTAGCCATGGCCTTTTTGACACATTACCAGTTTTCAATTCGATACGAAATAGGAACCGAAATTTTGAGTTTTTTAAACAATCCTTGTCCACTCATATTTATTATCACATCCATGAGTGGAGGAGGATAAGAAATTTGATCAAAGTTCCTCTTCCTGATAAACTATTGGCTGAGTGATTTACCAAATCACTTATTGGACCTATTACTCGTGATGCCTCCATGGGTGGTGTTGTCACTGAAGAGCAGGCGATCAGTCGTGCTCAGTATCTAAATCTTGTTTATTCGCAAATGGGAACACTTTACAATTTGATCCCTGACGCTCCTCGTCCTTCCACAACTCCTACCCCAACACCTCCAGCATCTTCTCATGATGTTGATGGTGTGATTGGCACCTTTCATATTGAAACCCAGTCTACGCACGTCGGTCACACCAATCCCAAATCTAATAATTCTAATGTACAAAATACTCCTACTCCTACTCCTTCCACCGGTAATACTGTTGAGGTTAATTCGGTTCAATCCACACCTACCGGAAAGAATCAAAATAAAAATAAAGGGAAGGGTAAGAATAAGGAAGACAAGAATAATAATCCACAATTTGATAAAGCCAAAACACAAACCGTTGATGAGAAAGATAAACATAAACCTCGTTATCCTTGTCTTATTTGTGGTGACAATCATTACACGAAATATTGTCCAATACGTGCTGAGGTTACTAAGTTCCTCCAAGGAACCGGGAAGCCTTCTACACCTATCATTTTTTCACAACCTTTCCGTTCTCAGCAGTAGGCCCAACTAGTCATTCATGACCAAGATTCTCCTTCCACATCATCTTATGTCCTTATGTGTACTGGTGACTCTAAAAAGAACGAAGTTGCAGTCGCAACTCGAGCCAAAGATTACTCTCTGTCAAAAGAGAAAGTTGATGATATAACACCTTCGTTAGTTCAACCTTCTCCTCCAACTTCACCTCCAAACGGTCATCTTCATCTTGAAATATCGGGTCTCGATACAAAAGGGCATTGTTCGAAAGTATGTGTTCAACCCTCATGCACGTGTTTCCCAAAACTACAGTATTGTAGAAGACCTTGCGCAATCACCCTCTGTGATGTCAGCTCTCGAAGTCCTTCAAAATTGTCCTGCTCAACAGAAGGCATTGTTAAAGGCCATTGGTGAAATTGATCCCACGTATACTAATTTAATAATCTTTGACTTGGAAGATCACATTCCAAGGCTTCCTCCTCAATTAGCATTCAAGATCCAAGTTGTTGTTGAAAACAGTAATATCTGTAGAACCTTTATTGATGAAGGAGCCTCGACTTTCGTTATGTTTGTTACTTGTTGGAAAGCTATTGGCTCTCCCACCCTCACCGAATCACACAATACACTTAAGTCCTTCAATGGTACAGGTTTTAATCCTTACAATGTTCTTCCCTTGTTATCTATTACATTGGAAGGTAAATCGGTCAATGTCAAGGTTGAGGTCTTTAATGCACCCCTTAATTATAACCTTTTACTTGGTCGTAGTTGGATTGATTCCATTCATACAGTTGTGTCTACCATTTTCCATGTGTTATGATTCTCACACCAAGGAAAGGTCGTTACGTTTGACCAATTGGCATTCTTTAATTTTGATTCTCGTACTAGCAACGTACCTTTTATCTCAAATACACCTCCTCATTATGAGAATGTCGGAGTGGGTCTTTTAAAAGATTCAACTTTGATGGGTACATTTCCAATCCCACCACCCAATATTCCCCCTCCTTTTGTTGCCTCTATTAACATGATATCCACCATTGTTCGTGAAACCTCTGAGTCATATGACCCATGGGTGGTACCTATCCCTGGTGATTACCTTCGTTACAGCGACAAGATACCTTTAATTCTGGTTGAATCCTCTTATCAAGCTATTCAATAAGAAACCCCCACTCCCCCCTCTCTATGTGATTCATCTCCTTATCCGTTACATGTGATCTTTCCTACTTATGAGATGATCATGTAAGTCATTTCTATGGAAGATACTCCATGGGACGATGGGCATCATCGCTCCATTCTCCTTCTAGAACGTGATACCATCGAGAGCTACCAACGGATTTCGACTCTGTCGACCGTTTTTGTTATTTCTTCAGTTCCTGAGTCAACACACGATGTCTTGTATGAAGGGAACTTGAGTAACATTTCACCTATCGTTCCTCTTGACATGTCGATAAAACCTGAAGTCGTGGAAAATGTTCATATCAGTGCCTCGTGTTCTAGGGATGAGATTCGCACATTCAAAGACCTTTTCCAAGAATTATGTGATGTTTTCACCTGGCATTATGAATAAATGCCAGGTATAGATCCTAATATCGTTCTACATGAGATTAATACATATCCTGAAGCTAAACCCGTTCGGAAGAGACTTCACCTAGTCCATCCACGTAAAGTTGTTGCTATCAAGCTTGAGGTTGAAAAACTTCTTAAAGCTAGCTTTATCTATCCTGTGGATTTGACCGATTGGGTATCCAAATTTTTTTCGGTAAATGAGAAACAAGGTAAGATCCATGTTTGTGTAGATTATAGGGATATAAATAAATATTGTCCTAAGGACAATTATCCCACCCCTTTTGTCGACCAAATCGTCGACGACTATGTCGGGAGTGAAATCTTCTCCTTGATGGACGGTTTCTCCGGCTATAATCAAATTAATATTTTACCAGCGGATCAACACAAGACTTCCTTTATTTTCCCTTGGAGAACCTTTGCCTACCGGAAATTACCCTTTGGTCTCAAGAATGTTGGTGCGACCTTTCAGTGTGCTATGTCTTACGCTTTCCATGATATTAAGCACATTGTGCAACCCTATCTTGACGATCTCCCGGCGCATTCCATGCATCGCAAAGATCACCCGGTACATTTAAGGGCCATTTTTGTACGTTGTCGTTGTTATCATATACGTTTGAACCCATACAAATGTGTTTTTTGTGTGGAATACGGCCGAATTCTTGGTTTTATCATGTCGATACACGGGATTCGAGTATACCCCTTGAAGGTTGAGGCTATTCTTAATCTACCTCCTCCTTCCACACTATGCCAGCTCCAAAGCTTGCAAGGGAAGGCAAACATTTTACGTTGATTCATACCCAAATACGCTGAAATAATGAAAGGATTCACTCGGCTACTCAAGAAAGGTTACAAATTTGTATGAGACGATACTGCAAACAAATAATTTGAATCTTTGAAACTTGCCTGAACCCGTACACCATTATTGTTCCCCCCTGACTATAGTCGAGATCACTTCCTCTACTTAGCTGCTTCGGACTCTACCATTGATATGGTCTTAGTTCAAGAGGATGATTCACATGAAGAACATGTGATTCACATGAAGAACATGTGATATACATGTGGAGAAAATGGCCTTGGTAGTTGTTCAAGCGTCCAACATTTTCGTCATTACATCCTATTATGCAAAACCATTGTTATTTCCGATTGCAACCCCATGCAACATATCCTTACTCGACAATTTCTAAGGGGCAAGTAATCCAAATGGATAGTGATTCTCCAAGAGTTTGACTTGGAGTTTGAATGGGCTGATTCAAAGAAATATTTGGTTTTCTCTTAACTGATATGTGACCTTCCCTCTACTGAGACATAAAATGTGGCAGAGGATTCCTTGCCTGACAAATCCCTTTTTCTGATCAGTTCTCATGACATATGGTACGGGGAAATTATTATCTATCTCCAGACTCAACATTTCTGACCCGGTATATCTAGTATGGATCGTCGTCGTATATGGTATCAAGCCCACCAATACATCATTCTTGGTGATACCCTTTAGCATCATGGTGTTGATTCCATTTTTCGACGATGTCTCACTTACAATGAAGCTGAGAAAGATTTGAATGACTATCACTCTCGAGGATGTGACGATCATATGTTTGGGTATGCCACTTCCCAAAAAATATTACGAGTAGGTTATTTCTAGCCTTCTTTATTTAAGGACTGCATTATTGTTGTCCAGAAATGTCATGCTTTCCAAACTTATAATAACAAGATAAGATCCCATCCCGCTCCCTTACATCATGTATTTTATGTTGGTCTGTTCTCCAAATGGGGCATTGACTTCATGACATTTAACCCTCACTCAGACGGGGGGCATGGATACATCATTGTAGTTGTGGATTATTTCACTAAATGGGCCAAGGCGATGCCTACATTCTATAACACCGAGAAAACTATAGCATTGTTCATATTCAATCATATAATTACTAGGTTTGGTGTCCTTCAAGCCATCGTTACTGATCACGGTAGTCATTTTCAAAATTTTATGATGTCTAAACTTATTGAGAAATTGGGTCTTCACCATGAAAACTCAACCCCCTATTATCCACAGGCCAATGGTCAGGTTGAAGCAATCAATAAAGTTATCATTACTATGCTTCGACGAATGATAGGAATCCATAAGACAAACTGGCACACGATGTTGTTCTCATCATTATGGGCCTATCGGACATCCGTCAAGTCTACCATGAGATTTACACATTTCCATATAGTTTATGGTATCGAAGCTATATTGTCGATTGAATGTGAAATACCGTCTTTGAAACTAGCCGTTGAACTTCTCCCTAACACCTCTATTGAAGAGGAGTTTCATTTGTATTTGATGCAACTAGACGAAACCCATCACGATGTCGCCTTAGTTATTAAAACTCAGAAGAAACATGTTAAAACCCAATATGACAAGCATGTCAAGCCACGTGTTTTTTCTGAAGGTGATATAGTTCTCCTTTACGAGCAAGATCATGATCTGCTAGGGGCCGGTAAATTCGAGCCCATGTGGCGGGTTCCTTATATTGTCAAACGAGTATTGGAGAAGGGATCTTATGAGTTGGTTGATTATACTAGAATCCCTTTTAGTGAACCTAGAAATGGGATTTACTTAAATAAGTACTATGCTTAAGTCATTTTTGCATGAGTGCTTGTACTTTTAGTGTATCATACTCTTGTGTGATTTTTCGTTGTTCAGTTTCAACCTTCAACTGCTTACCTTGCATTGTGTTTGGTTTCTAGATGTTGGTGTCTTTACTACCCTACATTGGCTTCGTTGATGGCGCTAGTCGTAGTACTCATAACTTAGCATCTTTTGCTTGGGAAATATATGCACCTACGGATGAATTGATTGGTCTACATGGTGTCTTCCTTTGTCGTGCAAATAACAATATTGCGAAATACAGTGCAGTCATCGAATTATTGACCAACATTGTTTCACTTGGAATCCGTCATCTTATTGTACAACTCAATTCGCAGTTAGTAGTCCTACAGTTGAATAATGTTTACTCCATTCGAAGTCATACATTATTAAGGGTATATTTACGAATTCGCCTCTTGGAACGTCATTTTGATTACATTGAATATCAACACATTTCTAGATGTCTAAATACATTAACAGATGCATTGGATAATTATGTGTTAGACATACATTTGAGACATTTATAAAATCCAATCACACTTTGTATATACAAACAGTAAGCCAGCAGAAGCCTCATATATATATAACGATAAACGTTTTACAAAAAGTGTTTTTGTCCAAAGACCAAAATATCAAAAATGTGAAGCACATGGCTTCATATACAATAGAGCATCAAGGATGTTGTTCACTATAACATGTGACTGTCCGTGCTACTCTATGGAGAAGTCGATCGATGGAAGCAGACATGCCCACTGTGTGGCATTGGTAATGCCTCGGGATATCATTAATAGAGGCATCTGGGATGTTTGTCGTGAGCCCCTTCAGGTTTTTCTCTATGGTTTCGTAGTCGACAGTAGCTACTCCCGCTATGGCATCTCTCTACCCTCGCCTCTGGATAGGGGATGAATGTTAAGAACCTGAATATATCCACAAATATAATCACCACAAATGTTGAATACACAATAGATCCACAAATCAAGATAGAATAAACCACACTTTATTATTACCAAACCCTTGAGGTAGGGCAACACCATACAATGGATCCTATTATGGAAAGGATCCTCTCCTGTTCACTTGCCTCTTCGAGGGGGAAACCTCCTAATGAGATTCAGCTCCAAATACAATGTTTTTCTTCATATCTCATTACATTTATTGAACCCCTGTATATAGTACTACCATCACCTAAGAACATTCTAGAGGAGGAATCTTCTAGAAGTAGAACCTTTTAAGAAGTCCTCTTACATTTATTATATCTAACTACCATAATGAGCCTTATTTAATAGTATAGTGGACCTAGTCCACCTTACATTGAATGGTCTCCATTATTATCACTATGGGCCTTTTCCCCCCCCCTCCCCCACTACCTCTCTAGATACCTTACATTCCATCCCCCTTATGAAAGCGTTGTCCTCAATTCTTAATGTAAAACCATATACCAGGGTCCCATGGATAAGTGTGGACCACAATGTTGAAGTAGACTAGAGAACCATGGTCCCATTAAAAAATGGAAACCACCATGTTGAAGTAGTCCAACCACCATTGTAAACCAGGGTCTCATGTCCAATTCCTCATGTGAACCCCACATGGAAGATATCGGTATCCAATAACCAATTGAAAATGATGCTCCAAAGACTGACACTTGTCATGTGGATCAAAATAAGAAGATCCATCCACAAAGTGGAAAACGGTTGTATCAGAATATGGAAGGAATAATATCACTGTAAAATATGTAGGATGGATGCTGGTAATAATCATTGGCTCTTGATTTGTCACATTGATACTCTCTACAGAAGGTGGATTAGAGTTATCAAATAAAATATGAAAGTGGTTGTCATCCCAGAAATGATAACTATCCATATACCAATCATCACAATCGACCTCCAAATCATACCAAACATATATTTATTTCTTATATTCATCCATGATGTCCACCATAAGAAATATCTTCTACATGTTGTCCAATAAATCTTGAATACTACAAAAACTATCATTAAGGTAGTTTGTGAGGCCATCCAATTTAAGATTCAATGTGTCATACAATTGAGATTTGAATTCTTCAGTAATTTGTAGAATTTCCTTGAGAGTTCGAGAGGAAATACCCCTTTGAGCACCCTATGAAATCTTCAGTCCCACAGCCGTCATGAAAAAACCCAAAAAATAGAACAATAAGTTACAGCAGAAAATCGCGGCTTTTTCTGGAAAAACCCTGAAAAACTGATGAATTTAAAATGCTCATAACTTCATTTCCCAGACTCCGTTTCAGCTGATTATTTTTTTGAAATTGGGTGAAATTGTGAGAGGAACCTAGATCCGTAATTTGTTTGGTAAAATTCAGTCTCTCGCTGCTACAGAAATAAATAAAAAATTACGCCGTCGTCCAAAGAAAAAACCCTGAAAAATTGCAAATTTTAAAACTTCAATATCTTGACTTTCCGGAATCCGTTTTGGATGATTTTTTTTTCAACTTGAGTATTTTTCTGAGAGGAACTCAGATCTACAACCTGTTTCTGCAAATTTTGAATGGAAATATACCAAAATTTTCTGTAATTTCGTGGCCCTCGTTTTTCTTCTCCGAAAAAAAAAACTGTAAAAATAAAAAATATTTTCCCACAATGTCTGCCAAGGAAAGTGCTCTGATACCACTTGTTAAAAACATGAATAGATCTATAAATATAATCACCACAAATATTGAATACACAATAGATCCACAAAGCAAGATAGAAGAAACCACACTTTATTATTACCAAACCCTTGAGGTAGGGCAACACCATACAATGGATCCTATTATGGAAGGGATCCTCTCATGTTCACTTACCTCTTTGAGGGGGCATCCTCCTATTGAGCTACCGCTCCAAATTCAATACTTCTCTTCATATCCCATTACATTGCTTGAACCCCTTTATATAGTACTACCATCACCTAAGAACATTCTAGGGAGGAATCTTCTAGAAGTAGAACCTTCTAAAAAATCCTCTTACATTTATTATATCTAATTACCCATTTATTATATATAACTACCATAATGAACCTTATTTAATAATATAGTGGACCTAGTCCACCTTACATTGAATGGCATCCATTATTATCACTATGGTTCCTCTACCCCCCCTCCCCCCCTCGCGCCCCCCACTACCTCTTTAGCTACCTTACAATGAACCTGGAGGTCAATAAGCTTCCACATCTGTAACATCAAAGAGAATTTGATTAGTCACAGGATAAACAACATAAAAATCACAAAAACATCATATAAACAAAATGCCCTTCTTACCTATGTCCCCCCATTGGGAACTTTCAGGAAGAGCTAAGTCTGGATCTCCTCGAAACTCCAGTCCAGCATATTCATAGTCGTCGACCATGAGCATCTAAGTCCTCATCCAATCAAAGAAAACATCGTTATATCTAACGATATGACAGGTTGCATGTCATTCCATAAGGTCAACCCACCTCTTCATTCTCGGATCTTGTGGGGCAAGTATACCCCATTCTACCTATAAGCACAAAATTGGGACCCTCTCTAGGAAGAAGGACACCAAAATAGAACTGTATCCAAACTGTTTCAGATCACGACTCTTGCACTTGGTCAATTGTCTTTTCATACTCTTGAGAACCCCTTCACACCAGTTGAAAACTCGGGGCTCCATACATTCCAACGCATATTGAAAATAGATTTGAAGAGCCATATGGGGAGTTGCGCTCTCTGACATGTGTGTGATGGTATAGAGGATGGTTCGTAGGGGCAAGTCTCGGACGTATCTTATAATGAATTTACCACTATGCTTCTGAGTACCTGGCACACAATGCTCACTGATATAGTGGTTCATATGTGCACCACCACCTCTGTTGCCTGTAAGTGTGACTCAAGACCCACGACGAGATAGCCCAGTCAAGAAGTACATATCCTTGATATCTATCATGAGAATGTGAGTACCCACATGAAACCCCTATTCGTTCACATCCCACATGTGAAATAGGTACTCGAGTAATCTCAGTTGGGCCCTGATACCCTGGATTTTGAAGAATTTTAACAATCCAAACTACCGAAGGGCCATTACCATTCTCGGGTCATTCCCGGCAAAGTAGTCTTCCTCCTCATTCTCTCTCTCTCGCCATTCCAACATTTTTACCATGGGAAACCTGCAATGAAACATTAAAGAGATATTAGCATCTTTATCTTCTTCCCTGAAGATTTTTTATTGGCAAATACATCTTAAAAAAAAATTTGAACTACGCACGTCGCAGGCCTAGGCATCTATATAGTGCGGAGTCATCGCAGGTTGGTTATAGGGTCGCTTGTGATGACCCTATATCGTCACAGGGCCCGATATAGGGCGTCTACGATGACCTCCGCGCATATGTACCCTCAAAAACTTAACTCAAAAGTTTATTTTTAACCAATGAAAAACAAATTTTGATCCATGGAAAGTTGAAATAGATGAAAATTAATTGTTCTGTGGAGACCGTTCGTCGAATAATCAGTCATGCCCTCTGCAATCCGCAGTGCAAAATTGAGGTAAATATGAGTTTTAGAGAAAAGTTTGGATGAAATGACAAATGGAATAGTGAAATGAAGTTTTTACTCATTTTTATTAACTTTTTCACTTTTTCATTTATATTTTATATTATTTTATACATTTTACCTAAACCCTAAAGTCCTAACGACTTTGCAAGTGTTGATTTTTTACAGATACGCTTTTTGGTTTGTTTTAATACATTTGTCGCATGCACAGATCCTTTAAGGGTTTTTTAGGAAAAACTCCAAGATTAGTTTTTGTTCTTTCTCGTGCTTGTAAATCAATGAGAATGTAATCAAGTATACTTTTATCACTTCTTCGGACTCATAATGGTAACACGAAAAACGAAACCGATGGAGTATCCTTTAAGCTCTTTTCACGCTCTGTAAAAACAAAAATATTGTTGAGCGACCTTGTTGGCACAAAGCCAGACCCAAGGTTCAACGCTTCAATAGTGCACCAACAAACCCTAACTACCGACCCTTTTGGAAACACCTGCAAAGCAGATGAAGTCTCACTCAAGGTAAAGGCGGGGGGGTTGCAGAAATCAGGTATCTACAACCAGGCTGGGACACATATATGTGATTAAAATACTTAACAGAGCACTTAGCCAACAATAAGCATTAGATTATGAGTCTCAGTCACATCACATATCAAGCCCTAATTATAGATCAGCGCAGTAAAAATCAAGGTTAATCCCTTAAAACCTCTTAGCACATAGCATTACATCATATCTAGCATTCATTTACCATCAATATAGAACTAAGCATTCATAGATATAACTATCATACATAAAGATCAATACACTAATAGATAAACAACATAAGTAACATCAACAACATCACACAAAGCACATCAACACAGGATATACGTGGTTCACCCCAGTGTGGGGCTACACCCACCAACTTCTTCTTATTCTTCTTTATTAGTCTTCAAACTCCTTACATTCATCTTCTCTTGTGCACAAATCCATAGATCCAAATTCTGCAATGGACTGGTGATCTATGCACAGCGCACTAGATCCACCTTCCTCAAAATCAAGTCAAGGCACAAAGCCAACTCCTCACTAGCACAAAGCCTTACATAGTCTGTTGCACGTAGCAACTTACAATATCATGCACGAAGCCGATCAGATCTACTTCTTACATTTCTTAGCTAGTTATTTATACAATTACAACAAGGCCTAAGCATGGGTAAACCCATGGGCCGACATCCCAAAACTTGTTACATAAACCCTAAAATCCCTTTGTTGGGTCCACAAGCCCACAAAATGAGTGAGATCTCGCGATATTCGCTCCGCCTAGGCACTCCATCTTTGACCAGCCTATCGAAGTTTCAAAAGTGGTCAAACACGACCAATGTTTCCACAAAACTTGGTCGAGGGCCAACATACCTTGTTCTTTTCACGCTCATAAAAGTATTTGAAGAAAATATCCGTTGAGCGATAGTTTATCTATTTTTCGGTCTCATCAGACTAGTTTACGTAAAAGAAACTTATGGAGTTCTTTTTAAGTGTTTTTCGGACTCTCTAAACATGAAAAACCCCTTGAGTTTTCTCTCTTTGGACTCATTAAACAAACATCGAAAGACCCATATGGGACTGAACCACTCCTTCTTAGGGTTCGTTAAACATACTCTGAGGGACTCATCTGAAAGATGATCTTACATCAACAAGTATATGTTATCCTTCTCAAGCTTGCGTAAAAATAAAGAGTTACTCGCCAGAAGTGGTGGGGGGGGATTTGGGAAAGAAATGTGTCTTTGTATCCGTGTTAGTGGCAATAATAGTCGCTCTTGAACATAACATCCCCCTTCATTATTGTATCCGAGTTGGGAAATCCATTTGTCTCTCGTTTGACTATCTGCATGTCCATATGTTGGGTCTTCCTTGAGTCAATGCCGCCAAGACCATTGTCGTGTCGTTCATATGTTCAAGAGGAGTCCAGCCTTAATGAGCCTCATATATCAATTCAGCCATCTACAGTTGTAAATTTTCTACCATGTCGGCCTTCCCTGTGTCAGTTTCAAATCACTTCACATTCTGATGCACCTCAAATCTGTTATTTATTTTGTGTCATTGATGGGGGATACATCAAGGCCCTCATGTGACGAGTATTTTCCTATCGACTTCAACTCATTATCCAGGAACAAGACTTAGAAATCATTTAGTACCTTATGTTTATGGATAAATCCGTAAGTGCGGACACAAACCGATCTCCCTAGATCCACCTGGATCTAGAACAAAACATGACAGAATAGGACGCTTTCCTTAAGTTTTAAATATTGAA
>JZKD02S1414640.1:157952-179876 GCA_000966675.3 Picea glauca
GTCACACTCATATCTACCCGCTGGCCAATCAATGCCATCCACATCACACTCATCTACCCGTTGACCAATCAATTTCATTCTCCGTCACCGTTACTCGTCCAATCACCACCCTTGCCATAATGGACACCCCTTTACACCATTTAACTTTGTTTCTTCACAATTACCATACTACTCACCAATCCAGACACAGTCAACAGAGCGTTGTTTCCAATTTTCAATCTAATTACCACCAGACACATTGTCGGCAAGTCCCATTAAATCGGGTAATTACAGTCAATACCATTTCCGCCTTCAGATCTTCGTTAGTTATTGCGCCCAAAACCAAATCTCTTGAAACAGCTGAAAACTCGTTTCTTCCTCCTCCCATCGACCTGGACCGCGCTCCCCCGACTGATAAAGATTACAGAGTTGCAAATCCAAAGTGTGAATTCAATTTCTTCGAATTACACTTCTGGCTAAAAGACAGTTTCTTAGATCAAAGTGACGAGATCGGACTCTAGGAGTCCAATCTACCATTATACATGTTTCCCCATACCTATCATTTCCCAAAGTTTGCCCTTAAGTGTCAATACCATTACCATCCTGGCCAAAGGGCCATCATGTCTTCGTCTGGTGAAAATTTGTTCACCATTACCCCTGAATCAATAAACCAGATGCTACAAATCCCCAAAACCAATTTTGCGAGCCCTTTCTCCTTTGAAATACTGAACGAACTCCATCAGAAACTTTCTTTCTCTCAAAGAGCCCAAACATTCAAAATCTTCCTACCAGAAGATGCGTAGTTTCCTAAGAAAAACCCTCCCTATCCATCTTCCATTTTCTCAGTCAGACCCAACCAAATCATTTCCACCCTATGTTGTTTGTTAGGATATTTTTCTGATGAATGGGTAGACGAACCCATCCTGGGTTTTCTGTCCATTTTCTCCACAGAAGAGAAAGCTACAACCCAGTTCAATTTCAGTCAGTATCTAGCTGACAATATACATGAACAACTCTTCAATTTCTCAACAGAGGAAATGTCCAAGTACTCCTCAGTACTAGTGTACATGTTCCTTTTCTTCCAAGCAGATAGAATCTCCTGTGCTCTCCAGAAATTGGATCAGGATGGGAATCCTCAATCAGTGACTTCTTGGACATCACTAGTGAGGAATAATTCCACCGATTTCAGCTTTAAAAACTTCAATGATCATTTTTATCATCCAGTGGTGTGCATGCTCAACATCAGAATGGAACCAAGGATAAATGAGGAGGTCCAAAGAATTCTTCATCTATCTGACTTGGCCAAAACAATGGAACGGTATCTTTACCAAAACCATACTGAGATCATAGTTTATGGGTGTGAATTGCCACCATACAAACTGCCAAAATACCTCCTTGTCAGGATCTTTGCATTGGAATACATCAGGAAGATGATAAACTCTGATGACATCCACTTTGTATCATTCAAGAAGAAACAACAACTCAAGATCAAGAGCCAAATTGTTTCTTTCATATGCAACAACAGATCTACAAGAGAAGAGGCCAAAAACCTCTTGAAAGAGATGGATTTCAGTCTAAGCTTCCCATGGAATTATGACCCCTTTGGCATTATCTCAGAAATCAAGCTCAAATAGAAAACTTCTCCTTATGCTCATGTGCCAAAGCCTGAAATAGAAAAGTTTATGAATCAAACAGACTGGCAGTAAAATACATTGTTGGATACAAAAGAACATCCTTCCTCTGTCAACACTTCACATACCAGCACCCCTTAGGTGCAAACAGAAAAAAGAGACAGGAAAGAGGTTTCACCTTCCGTCACTGAGGTGTCAGCTGAAGATTTCCAAGTTTATAGGAAGAGGCCTAAAACTAGCCACACACCAGATAGATTTAGAGAAGGAGAAACACAGCCCACCATAGTCATTGAGGGACCACATTCCTCAGCCTTCTCAGGCAGTCAGCACATAGTGTCCACATCCTCCTCCAAGAAGAAAGCAGACACTACACTTTCAATTGAGTCCTCTCATGAGCCAACATAATCAAGCATTTTTAACAAATACAAATTGATCAAGCAGAGAAATGAACTTCTGAATAGCAGCACATATGCTCAATTTTGGAAGCATACATCTACAGCCCAGCATAGATTATTGTCTACATTTGACACAGAGAAGGGAAGGATGCATATGGAATTATTACATGCATAGGTCCCTCATCCCAAGACAACTTCTGATTACAAGAAAGCATCCTTTGAGTTTGATGTGAAGGAGCTTTATCCAGCAAACCAAATTTAGTCTGCAATAAAAGAAAATTTTACATACATCTTCTGTTCTTTGTGTTCCTTGTGGTGATGACTTGTTGATGATATATTGTTGATATATGTTGCTGACATGTACTCACATCTAATTGGTTATAAATGAAAGCAATGAGTAATGAGTAAAAGTTGAATGCTAACTAACGAGTTTTGTGTAAAAGGGAAGTTTTGGTAAAAAGAGACCCACACTCATTCACCCTCCCCACTAAGTGTGGTAGGTTTGTTCAACAAACATCTGGATGGATATCATCAAGTCCATGGCAGAGATATGGACATTCATACAAATTGTTTTTGAACAACATGAACTGGTGCAGAAGGCCAGAGAAGCAATTGGAAAGATAAGGGAATAATTGGGGGAGAAACCTACAAAGGCCACTAAGTTCATCATGTTCCTAAACTCCAAGACCAAGCAGGAGTTAGAAGCATTGGAAATTGAAGATGGGACAGAGACCATCCTTGAGGTCAAGAAGTTATTGACCAAGAAAGGATTGATGTTGCAGCTAGAGGATAAATCTCAGATGATGGACATTGGAGTGCAAAGATTTTTCAGCAAGGTTGACACACTACACAAGAAGGGACTCCCTGGACTACTAGTGATAAATGACAAGCTCATCACTTTGTCAGACTACAAGCAAAAGATCAACACAGTGGAAAATGATGGTTCTAAATTTGCAGGTATACAAGGAAGTATTACTGGCAAGGCTTTCTTAGAAACATTACAGTTGGACCTGAGCATCCAACATGAGATAAAATATATTTTTATTACAAAGCCCACTTTTGCCAAGTGCACTAAGATGGACGAAATATACAGAAAGTTACTCAAGGTTTCCATTCTAGTCAAAAGAGATGGGAAGACCCGCGTTTTTTACTTGAGTAAAGGTGATGTGGATTTCCAAGTCAGTGTGGAGCAAACAGCCAAGTCAAAGTGATGAATCATCAACTATTTCCCCCAGAATCAGCACCAAGGATTCGAATAGATTAGCAACATTCCTATTATTTTGTAACTTGTAATCTAGTTAGTTAGATTTTTTCTCCATAATATCCTAGTCATTAATGACAGAATCATATGTAACTATTGTATAAATACTTCTCACTTCGAAATATTGAGGGTTGATTTTTGCACCCAAGGAGATATTTGTGTAATCTTTTCAAAAGGATCGACCAGTAATAAAAAGGCTATTCACAGGATTCATGCATTTGATCGTTGGTGTTGTTTATCTTTCACTGTTAAATGTTTTACTTGTCTCTGTGATCATTATGTTTTCAGTTTTTAATCATTAAAAGGAAGTTAAAGAACATAAATTGTCTAGTACACTCTGTTTCTAGTCTTTTAATGATCTATATGTTCTTCATCTAAAGTTAAGTAGAGAAATTCTTGATTGATTCTTTACTCAGCGGACTCTCACATCTTTTTATGTCTTGTTCACCCCATTTAATTCCAAAAGATTAAGTGGTCTCACTACATTGCCATGTGAAGGAACCTCATAAAAACTGTATCTGATTCTTATTTTTAATACAGACCTCATAGCCCAATGGAAGTTTAATGCATTTATTCAGCCAACCTTTATAAACAAACAAACAAACTCAGACTATTTTAACTAGCCTAATATCTAAAACCTAAACAAATCTAAATCATACAAAGATATCCCTCTCTGAAACTGGCAGGGCTAGATCCCAGTTTCAAAAGTGGTTTTGGTAAGTTACCTCTGTCAATTTCTTCTACCCTTGACAACCTCTGGAAATTATAGAGTGCTAACAATAATAACGACTCCCATGTGTTAGACACAAACAAACATGGAAGTATTGTCTGATGCTACTCAAACATCAACATTATCAATCATGGCTTAATCCATTGGTAACAATTTCTTATCTTGTTCTATAATAATATAAGTTTTTTTAAATGCAATATATTTTCTTATACGAGCGATCTGGAAATCCTCTAAGGTTTCACTGCTAGCTTCCTAGTTGTTACTATGGCATCCCCCGGAGGAGGGGATCCGTCGCCCCCTCCTTCACCCCCAGCCTCCTTCCACAAGCTCCTAGCCTCCCAAGGCAAGAAGCTACCCCCTGTCGAACCCCCCATCTTTTTCAAGAAGCTTGACTCAATCCCGGAAATAGATCTACCCCCGGATCACCCAATGCATGTAGCAATATCTCTGTTAGACCGAGGATTGGTAGGACAATTCATGGGACTTTGGTTGTCAGCCCGAACTACAGACAACTGGATCAAAAGGAATTGGCGACCGATGATCAAGAATAGTGTAACCTGCTATGCGGTGGGAAGAGGATTCTTCATCTTTGAATTTATCTCCTAGGAAGATAGAGATCTCATCTTCAAGAATGGGTCGTACTTCATGGGCACTCAAGGTCTATATCTAAATCATTGGACACCAAGCTTTGACCCCATGGTTGAAGTTCCCAAGGACGTCCCCGTCTGGGTAAGGCTCCTCAATCTCCCAATCCACTGCTGGAACCCCACTTCGCTTCAAGAAATCGAAAATGGGCTAGGTCAATATATTGACAGAGCGGATCCTAAAGAACAATATTCATGTGCACGCATCTGCGTTGAAGTGGACCTCGAGGTTGGCCTTCTAGAGGCAATCAAATTAAAGGTTGGAGAATGGAACCATTATCAGAAGCTTGATTATGAACAATTACCATTCAAATGCAGGGGATGCCATGAATACGGTCATTTCCAACGAAACTGCCCTAAAAACCCAAGCAAGGAGAAAGAAAATGGAGAAGGTTGTCAACAGCGAAAGAAAGGGAAAAATTCATCCAAAACAAAAGGACCCAGGAATGAAAAGACAACCCCCGCACATCCCACGGAACAAGGAATCCAACCAGGAGTAATGACAAAGAAAAGTTTCAAACTGCTGGATCAGAGTCAAGTAGGAACAACGACAGGAGAAGCTCCATAAGAAGCCCCACCAGCCGAAGAGACACATGGGAAATCAAGTCCAGATATCAGAGAGTTATCGGTCCCAGAAATAGAAGAAGAGCAAGCCAATACCGGCAAAGGAAAGGATGCAGGTACGGACATAGAGGAAGGAGAGGTCTCCTCGGAAAGTGAATATGAAGGAGCAAGTGACACCCTGATCACTCCAAAGAAAACAGGAAGAGGAAGAAAATCCAAGAAAGAAGAAAGAGACAAGGAAACATATAAAGATGTCCTGAGCGGCTTGCAACCAACAATCAGACAGCTAATCAATGTAAGATAGACAAGAAAGCATTCCAAGGCTCTTCAAGGAGCCCACGCCCCCCCAGGTAAATCATGAAACTAACATCCTGGAATTGTAGGGGTTTTGGAATAAAAATGAAAGAAGAAGTGCTAAAAGATATCATAAGAGCCTCAAAGTCTGATATCCTACTACTCCACGAGACCAAGATGGAAGGGAAATACTTCCTCAAAACAACAAAAGAACTCTGGAAAACAAGCCAAGGAATAGAAGAAAGCACAAGAGGATCCTTAGGAGGTATAGGCACCCTCTGGAACACTATGAAGTTTGATCTAGTCAATTTTGTATCAAGCACGCACTGGATCTACACCAGCCTACTTCACAAAGAAACCAATCAACAGGTAAGTCTCTTCAATCTTTATGTGCCAGTCCTTTTGGAGGAAAAAAAAAATTGTTGGGATACTCTAAAAAATTTCATGCTTCTAAAAGAGATGGATAATATCATTATTGGGGGGGATCTAAATGTGACCCTAGCTCTGAACAAGAAAAAGGGGGTTCCATCGTGCAATACCCAGCAAGAGAATGGGTAGAAGATATCATGTCTGACTGGGAGCTGGAAGACATCAAGCCAACCAAAGGTAAATACACGTGGTCAAACAAGAGGGTAGGTCTGGGGCACATTGTTGCTAGACTTGACAAATTTTTAGTCCAAAGTTCCTTCTTACTTCTGGGCCTCACATTCGCATTTTCAATCCTCCCGCACAGTGTGTCAAACCACAAACCAATCCTGTTAGAAATCTCTCCTGACAAGAATCTAGGTCCAATCCCCTTCATCTTTAGTCCAGCCTGGATCCATGAAGAAGGCTACTAGAAGCTGGTTACAAAAATTTGGAATAACACAGTAAGAGGATCCTCCTTCTTTGTTTGGGAAGAAAAACTAAGGAGACTAAAGGCAGTGCTAACGACTTGGGTAAAAACTCGTTCAAGCCCTATTGTAACTCACCAAGAAGCCCTAAAGCAGCTAGGGAATCATCAGATTAAAATGGAAAACCAGGAAATCACCCAAGCAATCTTGCACCAAGAAGACCAACTCCAGCGAAAATGGCACCAAGCCTGCCGAGAGGAGAAAAATTACTAGAGACAAAAATCTAGAAGTCTCTGGTTGGAAGCAGGAGATAAAAACACTAGCTACTTCCACAAGCAAGATGAGGCAAGAAAGAAATTCAATAAAGTTACGGAAATTCAAGTCCAAAGCCAAACAATCATAGATTTTGAAGGCATAAAAGCAGCTGCGGCAGATGCTTTTGAAACTCTTTACACAGAAACCCAAAGGTCTGCAATCAACTCCACAGCTTACCCTCTCTCACTTGTCCCTGCCCTCATCCAAGAAGAAGTAAACAACAGTCTAAAAAAGGAAGTCACCCAACAAGAAATAAAATATGCTCTTGATCAAATGAACCCAGACAAAACCCCAGGTCCTGATGTTTTTACAGCCAGGTTCTATCAACAAAGCTGGGACATAATTAAAACAGACCTTATGAAACTGATCTGGAAATCCCAGACAAGCAGCAAGTTAGGAGGAGGAACGTTAGGAGGAGGAACAAATTTGTCATTTCTTGCACTTATCCCGAAAGAAAAAGGAGCAGTCAACTTTGGTAGATTTCAGCCAATCTCCCTATGTAACACAAGTTACAAAATTCTCACAAAAGTAATAGCCAACAGAATTAAAAAAATTCTCCCTTCAATCATCCCTGAAAATCAAGGTGGCTTTGTAAAAGGCAGACATATAGTGGACAATATCATCCTAGTTCAAGAATCTCTTCACTCTAGCATCACAAGGAAAGACAAAGGTATGATAATAAAGCTCAACCTTGCTAATGTTTTTGACAAAGTTAGACATAACTTTCTGTTCACAGTCATGGAAAAATTTGGTTTTGCCCCAGCTTTCATAAACTGGATAAAAGCTTGCATTGGATCCCCTTGGGTAGTGTCGCTAGTGAATGGATGGACAACAAGGTTCTTTCAAGCCTCCGGAGGACTCTGGCAAGGTTTCCCCCTCTCTCCCCTTCTTTATGCCATCTAGGCTTCAGTTCTCAGCTTCCAATTGGACCATTACCAGACGCAGAACAACCTTCTAGGCCTGAGGATAGCCCCCGAGATTAAGGATATAAATCATGCCCAATTTGCGGATGACACGTTGTTGATGGGAGGAGCAAGTTTGCAAACAACAAGGAATTTCAAAAAAGAATTAGATACCTACACAGAAACCTCTGGCAGCGCTCTAAGTCTAACTAAAAGCAAGATATTTGGATGGAATATTACGCCAAGGGAAATGCTAGATATCTCTAGAGTGTTGGGAATAGAAGGATGCACCAACTAGGAGGCTTTTAAATACCTTGGAGACCCAATCATCAAAACCAAGCCAAAGGCCTCTCACTGGAACCTGATGATAGACAAGTTAAAAAGAAAAATAAGCTCCTAGGGAACAAGTTGGTTAAACCTTGCAAGCAAAGTGGTCCTTATCAAAGAAGTTTTAGCGAGCATCCCGATCTACCAAAGCTCCTTGTTACTCTCCCCTATTACCATAATCCAGAAGATAGAAGCATTGTTCAGAAGGTTTCTTTGGGAAGGAGGAAAGAAATCAGGGAAAAAACTGCACCTAATAAGCTCGAAAAAAATCTCCAAGCCTCTCTTAGAAGGATGCCTTCACTTTAAAAACTTCAAAGCACAAAATTTAGCGTTAGGAGAAAAGATACTTTGGAACCTAATCACTAGTACCTCTTCCTGGAGTAAAAAAGTGCTATGGAAGAAATACTTCTAAGGCCCAAGGAAAAAATTCCTAGACAGCCCAACTATGGTGGAGAAAGGATCTCCAATATTCTCTCTGTGTCAGAACGCTATGAAACACTTCAACCCCCACCTCACTTGGATACCAGGAAATGGAAAAGAGATCAGTGTTTGGGAAGATTCAATAATGGGAGAACCCCCACTAGGCTCAAGACAGGACCTTAATCGTCTCAAAGATTGGATGAAAACTCAAAATTTAAATAATTTGTGGGACATATCAATTTGGGGGAATGATGAACAGAAATCCTGGCTAAAATGGGAAATAGCTAACAGACCACCAGACTTAGAAGAGGAGTGGAACACTCTGAAGCTCTGCCTACAAGGGAAAGCTCCCCTAAAAGAAAGGAAAAAAGACAAGAGAGGATGGCGAGCACAATCTGGTATTTATACTACAGCTACTCGGTATCATCACATAGTAACCGTCCCTAACGTCCCCCCGGATCCATAAATATGGAGATAAATCTAGACCACCAAGTCTATACCAAAGATAGATATGTTTGTCTGGACCATGGCACATAGAGGTATCCTGACTGGAGAAAACTTAAGAAGAAGAGGATGGGAAGGTCCTCACAGATGTCCACTCTATCTTCAAGAAGAGAAAACTGCAGACCATCTACTCCTAAGCTGCGATTACTCCAAGGAAGTTTGGCAGTTGGCCATGGGACTACAGTCTAATACCATCGTTCTGCCTCAAGAAGCCAACACCCTGCTTCAAAATTGGAACTCCCTTTGTCCCTTCTAGACAGCAAAAAAGAGCCAAATCTCCACCCTCTGGAGAACTCTCCCAAAATTCATTCTCTGGAAGATTTGGCTCGAAATAAATAGTAGGATTTTCAGGGAGACCAAAAGAAGCCCAACCCAAGTTGCAACTAAGACAAAAGCCTATTTTGGGGAGAGCGCTCCTTACTTTTGCAAATTTAAAAACTCAAGGCCCCTGGAGCCGGAAGAGGAACATTGGATCGAACACTTTAAACTCCAAGATCATCAATAGCAAAAAAGCAGCAATCAACAACAGGCAAATTGGGAAATTCGGAAGGAGGAGCAAGATTTTGAAGACTGGAAGATAAAGGAAAAAAAACATATTTTGTTCTTTGACGAGGCCTCCAAAGGAAACCTAGGTTCGGCTGGAAGAGGAGGAGTCTTGGTAAGCCCCACAGGTCACCTAGAATTCAGTTTTGCCTGGGGACTTGGAACAGAATCCAACAACAGAGCAAAAGCGTTGGCCCTCTAGCAAGGGATAATTCAAGCAATTAACCACAACATCCAAGATCTGGTAATAATAGGAGACTCCAGGTTAGTAATCCAAGCCCTAATCCTCAGTAACATAGTCAAAAATGCAAAACTCCAACACATTCTGGAGAAAATCCAGCTCCTCCTTGGAAATATCTGCACTTACAGGCTTTACCATGTCCTCCAAAGTCTGAACACGTCAGCAGATGCAGAGGCCAATAAAGGGGCCATCACACATATTGGAACCTTGCAAATAAATGGAACCACAACTAGAATGGATCTACCTTGAGACTCGGAAAAAGAGACCGGTAGTTGACAGGGGCGTGAGTTTGAAAGTCATAAAGACACAAGAGACAAGATACAAGGGAGATTCCAAGGCAATTAAAGACAAAGCAAAGATCGGATTGGAAGGACAAAAACATCATTTGATCGTTGAAATTCCAGGGAAAGCCATCACACCAGCAACACACCCATACAATCGTTTAGGGGAGGTGAATCTGGAAGAATCTGCAAATAAAAAAGGAAGCAAGGAAGAGCCTCATCATCCCAGGAGCATCTGAGGGCAAGAGAGACGATCAAGCAAAAGCAGAGAGGGCCGCGTGCAAAGCCTCAGCAAACCAGTGGCAGAAAGGAAGGAGAAAGAGATGGTGTCTAGCTCGGGAAGCAAGCCCATGACTGAAGAAAGGTTGAATTCGTTAGAAGAAACCCTGCAGCGCCTCAAACATATGTTGGATCATCAACTGGACTTCCTGGAGAACTCAGATATTGACGCAGGACAACGCTTGGAAATGCTAGAAGCTGATATCACTACAACCAAATTCGGGTTAACTGAAGAGCTTGGAAAGCTCCGCAAAGAGCTCCAAGATCCTAAACAAGAGTTCGAAAACAGAGTCAGTTGTTTGGAAGAAAAAATGGAACAGCTGAACAAAGAATGGAAGACGGAGAGGAACCAGCCCAAGCAGGGTGGCCCAAAGTAATTTGATCAACTTTTCAAAAGCAAGGATTGGTGATAAGTAATCGCTGCAATGATGAGGGCATTTTGTATAGAAGCCTCTGCAGTAAATAACTTTGTTAGTGTTATCATTTCCTCCACTTGGATGGAAGTATAGCCTCCATGTTTTGTAACTGTTATGTAGAGCATGTCTCAGTCCTTATGTAATCGTATTAGTGGCTTCGCCACTGCTTTCTATAATCAAAAAACCATTAACCATTTCTGTCAAAAAAAAAAAAAAATCTTGTCTTGTTTTTTTTTCTCTTGCATCTTATGTATCTAATTCTTTGTTTTTGTTTATGTTTTATATTTCTTAGTGTTTCACTAACACTAACATCTTGTGGTGATAGTATTTCCTGCCTAACACTCAATAGATTCATTTTGCTCACCCGTGTGCCAAATTAAGCTAAACACTACAGGAATTAATGAACAACATCATAGTTGTCAAGCCTTCCAACTTTCAAGGGGCAGCAGACCAACAAGTATGGCGAAATGCCATGGTGGAGGAGTACACCTTCATCATGAAGAATGATGTTTGGGACATTTTTCCAAGACTATAAGGGAAGTCACTCATGAGTTTTAGGTGGCTCTACAAGATCAAGCATGCAACGGATGACAGTGTTGAAACGTTCAAGACAAGGTTCATGGTGAGAGGGTTATCCTAGAAAGAGGGAGCGGATTATTATGAGGTAGCTTCTCTAGTCACCAGGTACACTTCCATTAGAGAAGTTATGTCCTTAGTTTCATTTATGGGATGGAGGATACATCATATGAATGTAAAGAGAAATTTCATTAATGGGATCGTTGAGGAAGAAGCGTACATAGAGTAGCCTCAGGGATTTGAGGTAAATGGGAAGAAGTCTTATGTTTGTATGATTAAGAAAGCCTTGTATGGACTCAAGCACACATTGACATCATGGTAATCCAACCTGATAAATAGTTATTTCCAAAGTATGGGTTTCACCAAAAGTGAAACATATCTTACTTATATTATATATTTTTTGGGACTGATTTGCTCATTTTAGTGGTGTATGTAGATGACTTGTTTCTTACAAGTGTAGAGACATTCATTGCAGGGTGCAAAGAAAATATGGTTGTTGAGTTTGAGATGGACATTGGCATAATGCATTACTTCTTGGGTTTGGAGGTTTGGAAAAAACCAAAGGAAATATTCCTTCGACAAGGTAAATATGCATTTGAAATCCTAATGAGATTCCAAATGGAGGATTGCAAACCTATGGCCACACCCATGATTACTAATCTAAAGAAGGTGAAAACTTTAGATCAGATTTGGTGGATCCCACCTGGTACAAGCAATTGATAGGTTCTTTGATGTATTTGGTCAAAAGTAGACCAGATATATGTTTTGCAGTGAACACCTTTAGTGAGTTCATGGTGGAGCAGGCGCAGGAGCATTGGGTAGCATCAAAATATGTGCTTGGATACTTGAGGATCACAATGGAGTATGGTCTAAAATATCTTGGAAATGGTGGAGTGAAGTTGCAAGAGTATACAGACTCAAATTGGGCAAGCAGTAGAATATACAGGAAGAGCACCTTAAAGTGTTTATTTAGCTTGGGTTCAGCAATGATATCCCGAATCAATACAAATCATACTTGTGTGTAACTTAGCTCAGTAGAGGCCTAATACATGGCAGCCAATAATATTAATTGTGCAACCATATATCTTCACAAGTTACTTGCAAGATTGTTTGATAAGGAGTTGTTTTTGCGGTCATTTACTGTGATAATCAGAGCTACACCAAATTATCTGAGAATTGAGTATTTCATGATAGGTCTAAGCACATAGAGGTCATATATCACTTCATACGAAATAGGATTCAGAAGGGAAAAGTGAAGCTCCAATGTATTCCCACATATCAGTAGGTAGTTGATATTCTAACCAAGCCCTTAGCAAAATGGAAGTTTGAATCTTTCAAGGACAAGCTTGGATTGGTGTAGAATTCATTCCTCGCTAAGAGGGAGTGTTGAGAAATATAAGTCAAACGAGAACTTCTTTATAAGTTCTATATGAACGTGTTGGAAGTAGTTCAAGATATTTCAAAAAGTAACTCTATTTTGTAATTCACTTTAAAAAAAAGTGAAAAGTCTTATATTTACTTGTTAATTCTAATAAAGTGTATTTCATGCAATAATGACTTAGACTAGGGTTAATCTCAACCATACATCTCATTGAGAGATTAACGGTTTTAGCTAAAAATATAAAGACATGTCAAGATAGAGAGCTCAGATAGTTTTTTATCAAGCAAAGACAACAACTAGTTGAGCAAAGCTAAAGAACAAGAGAGGATCCATAGCATCCATTCGTACAGAACCATACAACAATACCGTATAGTCGTATGGAGCCAGTCATACAACAGATATGTACAGTCATATGGATCTATACAACAAGCAATACATTTTTCAATGCTCGTTGTTTCTTCTAAATTTTTGTGCAAATATGTTTATGAGGTGATTTCAATAACTATGAAGATGTTGTTTGAACAACGTTTGGAAGTTTTCTTGTAAGCTTCAAATAAGGAATGAAAAGTTGAGTTTGAAGGAGAAATTACCTATGTATGTGTGAAACTGTTTTATGCTTCTGTTATTTACATTTTCAATTATTATGTGATTGATGCTATGATTTGAAACTAATTTTTGCAATAAATTAAATTCAACAATTTATCTATTTAATTGAGATCATAAGGATAGCAATGACCTAGGGGTGAAAATTTTTAACATGTTTGGTTGAAGAAGCTTCCCCAATTACATATTTCCAAGGATTTCAGAATTGATTCTTATATCAACCACGAACAACATAGTTATCGACTTGACAAGATAGGTAACTCAAAATGAGAACTCTAGCCCTAAAAACCCATATTTTTTTGTCAAAACACCAAAATCAACCCCCATTTCAAAAAGTGATGCTATCAGTAGCACTCTTTTTTTTAGAGTCAAAATTACCAACTTTTGCGACCATAATCTTAATAGCGTCCTAATTTTGTTGACAAAAATCTTAAAATCAACCCTCGAATCAAAAAGTGGTGCTAAGAACAACACCATTTTTATTTTATTTTTGAGGTTAAAACTATGAATTCTTTGAAACCTCATGACTTGACAATCGATATCGTTGAACCAAAACCTTAAAATCAAACCCCAAATTGAAAAGTGGTGGTCCCAGTAGCAATGCCCTTTTTCTAGGGATAAAATTGCAAGTTTTTTTAGATCATGGCCTTGAAAATCAGTACCCTTGGAACCAAAATCTTAAGACCAACCTCCAAATAAAAAAGAGATGTTATCAATACCACCCCCCTTTTTGCGGGGTTTGAAATTATAACATTTTAAAACTATAACTCAAAATCCCAATATAGTGTTAATTCTCTTGAAAAATCAGAACCTAGTTATAGATTTTTAATTAAATAAAGAACTGAACTGAATTGAACTTTAAATCAAAAACTGAACATGTTGATTTTTCTTAACTCTAAAATGCAGTGAAAAATAAACTCTTAAAGACACAAGCATTCACATAGAAAAATACTCGAAGATTTTTGGTCAAATGACGCCAGAAAAACCCAACTTGGAAAATCGGTCTTTTGCTTGGTGATTTCCTCTATTTCAACAAAGGGTATCTTCAAAAATTATTACATCTACTGTTATAAAAAATTCCTGAGGAAAAATCTCTGCCTTCAGCAACTTCACAACCCTCACACCTCCTCCAACTCCTCACGGCCTGGTTTTTGGGTGTGTCGTACGGCTTGTACAACCTAGGTCGCACAACCTAAATGGTGGGCGCGTTGTATGGCCCAAATGGGGTTGGCTTTACTGTTGGGTGTTGTGGAGTTGTTGGTTAAGTAGAAATGAAGGTCGTATGGCCTCTTCCTCTGTTTTTGAAGTCTCCTATGTTGTTGAACCCTATTGTAGTTTCTTCCTCACCAAGTCAACGTGTGCACAAATGAGCCCAAAACCCTATTTCTTCCTTGGCAATTCGATTTGGTCCCACCAATCATCGCAATGGCTGAGATTAGATCGGAGTGGAGGGCTCGAATCGAATGTCTTATGACTATAGGAAAAATATAATTTTTCCTAAGTCATCTAAGTCATGAAAAGCGTAAAAAAAATTGGGCCCCTCTTTGTGGGTCCCCTGCCAGATTTAGTGCACCTCCAAATCTAGCGAACCCTTTCCTCTCTAACTCCAATTCTAAAACTGCCTCTTAAAGAGGAAGGTGTTATGCACTACACCAATTTTATCTTTGAAGTAGACAATTCTTGATCTTGGCAATGCCTTGGTTATCTGTTGTTTGCTCTCTTGTTGGTAAGTACGGGAGTTTTATTTTTCCCCACTGAGCATAGTTTTTGATGTGATGGTACATGATCTCAATGTGTTTGGAGCGGCCATGAAACACTGGATTTTTTGAGAGCTTAATGCAGCTCTGATTGTCACGGTGTATCACTGTGGGCTCCAATCCCTGACCAAAAGGTCCCACGAGTAGCTTTCTCAACCAAATAGCCTCGCAGGAAGCCAAGTTAGCAGCCATATACTCGGCCTCCACTAAGCTTAGTGCAACTGATCTTTTCTTCCTATTGAACCAAGAAACAACGCCTGACCCAACACTGAAAGCACACCCTGGAGTGTTTTTCCGATCAATAGAACCCCCTGCCCATTCAATATCGGTGAAGCCCTGAAGCTTCAAACCATCAACCTGCATGTACCACAAGCCATAATTTGTTGTTCCTCGAAGATATTGCAACACATGTTTAGCAGCAACCCAATGTAGCCTAATGGGCTCTACCATAAATTGACTTAATTGATTGATGCAAAACATATGTCGGGTCATGTGTTAGTGAGATACATCAGCGACCCTATGAGCTACCTGTACAATGTGGCATCAACCCTCTTAGCTCTGCTAGAGTCCACCTTCTTCCAGTTGGTGACTAGAGGAGTGGTCATGGCCCTACAACCCTGCATGTGAAATCTCCTGAGAATCTACTCTGCATATATGCCCTATCCCAAGAAGGTCTCACCATCACCCTTCCAAACCTCCAACCCAAGGAAATAGTGCATCAGCCCTAAATCCTTCATCTCAAACTCGTGTGCAAGGTCTTCCTTGCAGTCTTGGATCAAGCTATCTTCTCCTATCATTATCAAATTGTCTACATAGAGCACAAGAATGAGCGGTTTCCCCTCAACCATAATGTAGTAGAGGTTTGGATCGACTTCACTCTTGGTAAATCCCAATATGAGAAGGTAGTTGTCAATGCGAGCATACCAAGAACTCAGTGCCTGCTTGAGTCCATAATGAGCTCTCTTCAACCTGCAGACATGCATGTCTATGTTGAAAGTCTCAAACCCCTTTGGCTACTCCACATAAATCTCCTCCTCAACCACTCTGTTAAGGAAGATGGTTTTAACATCCATTTGGTGGACTTTCCACCTCATCTATGTTGAGGTAGCCAATATCACTCTAACAGACGAATATTGCGCAACAGGTGCAAATGTCTCATCATAGTCGATCCCTTCGACTTGTGAGAACCCTTGGCCACAAATATGACCTTGCATTTCTCCACACTCCCATCAACCTCTTGCTTGATCTTATAAACCCAACGTGAGCCAACCACATATTTTCCCTCTGGTCTGGGCACTATCTCCCACACGTCATTGCACATGATAGAGGAATACTCCTCTACCATGGCATCTCGCCAAACTTGCTGGGAAGTTGCTTCCTTATAGTAAGAAGGATTTGAGTTTATCAACTCAGTCATAAGTGCCAAACAACCTGTATACCTCTATGGAGGTCTGCTCTGTCTGAATGTAGAGGTGGGAGGCTCAACTCTTTCCTGAGCCTCTATGACCAATTGATCTTCCCACTTGGCTCGTCTTCTCCCTGAACTGGGAGTCACTGGTCACATGGGCTCCACATGCTCCTCTCTCTCCTCCTCAATCTTCTCCTCATCATGTTGTTCATCATGCCTCATTGTTGGCTGAGTAGGTGTTTGAGGGGCTGGTTGAGCCTCTTTCTTGGGAGCTTGTTGCTCCTCATCCTCTTTTGTTGTTTGCTCATGCTCCAAGGACTTCCTAAGAGCCTTACTCTCCTCAAACCTGACATCACACCTAATCATTTTCCTCATAAGTGTCGACACATACACCCTTTATGCCTTGGTTGTCTCGTTGTAGCCTACAAATATTCCCTTCACTGTCGTGGGTTTCAGCTTCTTCCTGCTCTCCGAAGGTACATGACAGTAGACCAAACTATCATAGATCTTCAAATGAGAAACATCGGGCTTCTTTCCTGTGAAGGCCTCCTCCGGTGTAGCCCTTCCTAGCACCTTGTTTGGACTCTTGTTTAGTAAGAACACTGCAGTGTTGCATGCCTCAGCCTAGAGAAACATGGGTATCCCCTAGTCATCCAACATGGCTTTAGCAGCACCCACTATGATGTCGTTCTTGTGCTCAGCCACCCCATTCTGTTGAGGATTATGAGGTGTCATGAGTTCTCTCCTGATGCCCTCCTTGGCACACAAGTCCCTGAAGGCGTTGGAGATGTACTCCCCTCCATTATCTGACCTCAAGGCCTTTATCTTCTTGTTGGTCTGATTCTCAACTAAGGCCTTGAACTCTACAAACCTGGACAACACTTCATCTTTCTTTTTCATAAAAAATATCCAAGTTTTATGAGAATGGTCATCAATAAAAATAACATAATACTTGAATCCACGAAGGGATGGATAAGAGAATGGTCCACAAACATCTGAGTAAATCATCTCCAATATGTCCTTGGCCCTGTCATCTCTGCTAGGATTGGAAGTCTTGGCATACTTTCCAAGGGTGCATCCCTTGCACACCTCACGATGATCCATGTTTCATGGTGCCAGTCCTATGGCTATCTCTCCCAAAATCTACAGCGCCCTATGGTGTAAATGACCCATGCACCTATGCCACAGCTCTGTTAGCTCATGGCCTTGTTGGTTTTCATTTTTGTTGTTCAAAGCTATAGCAACCCCAAACTGTAACTTGTAGAGGGTTTTCTCCCAAACTCTGATCTGCACTTTTGTCCTGGAGTTGGAAGGATTCAAGAGGACCTTCCTTCTATGGAAAAACACCTCATAACCTAGGTCTTCAAGCACTCAAATTGACACCACATTTTTCTTCAACCCTGGAATATAGAGAACATCTGTGAGATAGAGAGGTTTTCTAGACTCCCCCTCAAACTTGACAACACCTACACCTTTGGCTCAGTATTGTCATCATCTCCCATCTCAATATTGAACTGCATGTCTTTTTTTGTTAGCTGGCTAAAATAATTTATGTTCCCTGTCATATGGCATGAAGCCCCACTGTCAATATACTAGGTGTTATTGGTCACAGAGATGGCCATACACATAATAAGTGAGAAGTCCTCCTCAAAACGAGATGAGAACTCCTATATTTTTGTTGAAGTTGCAACCTGACCCTTCTTGGACCCCTTCTTGCACTGAGGGAATTTAGTGGCATAGTGCCCAAACTGATGGCATTGAAAACACTTCACTCTATTGAGGTATTTCTTGAGTTTTCCTTGTCCCTTTGAGCTGGAATCATCCCCTCCTGAGCCCTTTTTGCCTCTGTCCTTTCCCCCTTTACCATCTAGGGAGAAATTATCCTCATCAGCTTCATGTTTCACATGAGACCCAATTATGGTCTACTTTCTAATGTCCTCCTGCACACAGTCACTCCATAGTCACTCCCAATCTAGGAGCTTTTCTCTGCCATCGACTGCATCTATGAAGTTTTCCCATGACTTGGGAAACCCCAATAGTGAAAAACAGACCATATCTATGTCTGGGACTATTTCCCCACCCCTGCAAGCTCGTCCTTGACTTGAGTAAATATGGTGAGGTAGGAAACAACCGATTCAGACTTCACCATCTTGATATTTCTCAACTTGTCTCTGAGTACAAGTTGCTCTGATACCAAATGTTAGGTAGTTAGAGATGTAGTGGGGGAGGGCAGAGGGCCCATAGTTATAATATTAGAGGCCATTAAATGTAAGGTGGACTAGGTCCACTATAGTATTAAATAAGGCCCACTGTAGTAGTTAGATATAATAAATGGAAGAGGACTTCTTAGAAGGTTCTTCTTCTAGAAGGTTCTTCCTCTAGAATGTTCTTAGGTGGTTGGTAGCACTATATAAAGGGGTTCAAGCAATGTAATGAGATATAGAAGAGAATTATTTTATTTGAAAAGGTAGCTCGATAGGAGGAAGACCCCTCGAATGGGCAAGTGAACAGGAGAGGATCCCTTCCATAATAGGATCTGTTGTATGGTGTTGCCCTACCTCAAGGGTTTTGATATAATAAAGTGGTGGTTTTCTATATTGTTCCATATATCTTATGTGGTGATTGTATTCAAATATATTTGGTACTATTGTGGTATTTTGTATTCGGTTCTTTGGTACTTAACAAGTGGTATCAGAGCACTTTCCTTGGAAAGAAGTGCTCGGAACTCATAATTTTTCACAGAGTGCTCAGATTGCTACCAGATCAAAGCCATTGGATAGATAATTTTAAGATCTTTCTTTTGGTATATTATATGTGGTATTTCAAATGGATATTCGACTTCTCATGGAAATTAGACGGAAGATTGAAACCCTTGAGCACCATCTCCAAGAGGGTCTACAAGCTGCCAGGGACAATTGTCACATGGTTCAAAGGTCCTTGCCTAGCACGCATGAGAGATATCTTATGGAGGACATCATGAATGCATATACTCAAGAAGTATATGTTTGGTATGATTTTTAAGTCAATTGTGATGATTAGTATATGGATAGTTGTCATTTCTAGGATGACAACTTTCATATTTTATTTGATGACTCTACTCCACCTTCTGTAGAGAACATCAATCTGACAAATCAAGAGTCAGTTATGATTACCAGTGTCCATCCTGCGTATTCTAAAGTGGTATTATTCCTTTCAGATTCAGTTACAACCCTTTCCCACTATGTGGATGGATCTTCTTATTTGGATCCACATGACAGGTGTCGATCTTTGGAACATAATTTTTAGTTGGTTATTAGGTTCTGATATATTTTGTGTGGAGTTCACATGAGCACTTGGATTGGCGGTTGGACTACTTCAACATCGTGGCTTTCATTTCTACATGGAACCCTGGTTCTATAGTCTACTTCAACACTATGGTCCACACTTATCCATGGGACCATGGTATATGGTTGTACACCCTCATAACAAGTGTTGAGGACAACGCTTTCATAAGGGAGATGGAATGTTAGTTAGCTAGAGAGGTAGTGGGGGGCTGGAGGGTCCATAGTTATAATAGTATAGGCCATTCAATGTAAGGTGTACTAGGTCCACTAGGTCCACTATAGTATTAAATAAGACCCACTATGATAGTTAGATATAATAAATGTAAGAGGACTTCTTAGAAGGTTATGCTTCTAGAAGGTTCTTCCTCTAGAATGTTCTTAAGTGGTTGGTAGCACTATATAAAGGGGTTCAAGCAATGTAATGAGATATAGAAGAGAATTATTGTATTTGGAGCGCTAGATCGATAGGAGGAATCCCCTCGAAGAGACAAGTGTACAAGAGAGGATCCCTTCCATAATAGGATCTGTTGTATGGTGTTGCCCTACCTCAAGGGTTTTGATATAATAAAGTGGTGGTTTTCTATATTGTTCCATATATCTTGTGTGGTGATTATATTCAAATATCTTTGGTACTATTGTGGTATTTTGTATTCAGGTCTTTGGTACTTAACACCTTGCTTCACCCGTACCCTGATACAACCCTATGATGGTTGTCCACATCTCATTTGTTGTCTCTTTTCCTGCAAGGTGAGGTATAATGTGGTCCTTGACTCCCTCAAGGATAATCCTTTTGGCCTTAGCGTTCTTCTTGTTGTATTGGGCCAACTGTTGAGGATTTGTTGGAGTGGCTAGTGGGTTGTCCACAAATTCCAAACTCCATGTTCCTCAACGACAACTCTTATTCTTTTTCTCCAAGAGAAGAAATTGGAGGGCCCATCAAGACAATCCTTGAATCCCAGTCCCACGTACGCCATTTTGTTGTTCAAAGACTTAGGCCCTAGCTCGCCTTGCCAAAGACCCTAGCACACCAACTGGGTCAAGCTCTTGGTGGCTGAAAAACTTGTTCCTGAAGGCTAAAACAAAGAATGTTGGTCTTCAATGAAAGGTTAAGATCTGATACCATGTTAATTCTCTTGAAAAATCAAAACCCAGTTACAGATTTTTAATTAAACAAAGAATTGAACTGAACTTTAAATAAAAAATTGAACATGTTGATTTTTCTTAACTCTAAATTGCAACGGAAAATAAACTCTTAAAGACACAAGCATTCACACAGAAAAATACTCAAATATTTTTGGTCAAATAACCCTGGAAAAACCCAACTGGAAAAATCAGTCTTCTACTTGGTGATTTCTTCTATTTCAGCAAAGGGTATCATCAGAAATTATTACATCTATTGTTATAAAAATTTCTTGAGGAAAAATCTTTTTCTTCAGCAACCTCATAGCCCTCACACATCCTCCAACTCCTCACGACCTGGTTGTTGGGTACGTCGTACGACCTATATGGCCTTGCTCACGCGGCCTAGTTGTTGGGCGCGTTGTACAGCCTGTACGGCCTTCTAGTACAGCCCAGATCAAGTTGGCTTTGCTATTGGGTGTTGTGGAGCGGTTGGCTGAGTAGAAATGAAGTTCGTACGGCCTCTTCCTCTGTTTTTGAAGTCTCATGTGTTGCCTAAACCTGCTCTCACTGTTGTAGTTGCTTCCTCACCAAGTCGACTTGTGCACAAATGAGCCCAAAACCCTATTTCTTCCTTGGCAATTCGATTTGGGCACACCAATCATCTCAATGGTTGAGATTAGATCTGAATGGAGGCTCAGATCGAATGTCTTATAACTATAGAAAAAATATAATTTTCCCTAAATCCTCTAAGTCATGAAAGGGGTAAATTAAATTGGGCCCCTCTTTGTGGGTCCCCTGCCAAATTTGGTGCACCTCCAAACTCCAAATATTGCAAACCCTTTTCTTTCTAACAACAATTCTAATATACATTTGCAAACAAAATCATAAAAAAAAAAAATAATGAAAATATAAAAAGAAAAATAAAAAAGAGGCAAAACCCAAAACAAATTTTTTTTTAATATAAAAAACCAAAACTAAAAAAAATAAATAAATAAATAAAAATAAAAAATACATATTTTTATAAACATTAAAAAACTAATTTAAAATAAATTTTGGGAAAAAATATTTTAAATTTAATAAACAAAAAAGTTAAATATTTTATTATTGGTTATTTTTAAAATAATGTTTTTATAGGTTTTTTTTTCATATTTTTTTTAAATTGAATTTTTTTTTTTAATGTTTATTTTGAAAAATA
>JZKD02S1414640.1:181889-196912 GCA_000966675.3 Picea glauca
GAAGTTGTTTTTGTAGCAGAACTTGTATCATGGAAAGTAAGGCTGCAAGATATACACAAAGCCACTACAAATAACTTCTTTCTCAAAAACTTGGCTATTGAAACTCTCCATGATTTTTTTCTGTCAAATATTGTACCTCAGAGCATTAATTCTCTCCTGAGATCTTTCTTCAAATGGAGAGTTGTTTTCACATTCTATACACTCCATGCCTTCTTGAGAGTTTTCTTGGTGCTCAAGTGGATCATATGCATGTAAAATCAAAATGATTGTTGTAGAGGCCAGTGCCATAATAGTTAACTATAAAGAAACCTCATCTGGATGTCTCGACACCAAAATGGGATAACAAGACAACCAGTTATCTAAGTTCCCATTGTCACTGCAGCATGTGCATTTTACCACTCTCCATCTCAGTTATACAATGAAAATAATCTCCAAGGTAGGAGAAGAATTCCATTCTTAAGTTATTTCTTCCTGCCATTTTGTCCTCTCTTCAAACACCGGTGATGAACATGCATCATTGACTATTTTATATAGCATCACCAATAATTTCCACAAGAACAAATCCCTCCCTTGAAATGATGGAAGCGACTACCATCCCTCACCACAATTTCTCGTCCAACAATCTTGGATATGTACTTGATGGCAGTATGACAGTCTCCACACACACGAAGGTTCTTAAAAATTTGGATAGGTGTGTTTGGAGGTGTCATAATAAGCCCAAAAACAATGGCTAGCTTCTCACTATGATGCCAGAGTAACTGTTCCTTCTGCTCCTCATCCACGTCATGCAATACCAAGTTTGTGTCAGGCCTATATCCTGCATCCTTCATCTGCTTGGCCAGTTCCTCTAACTTTACATAAATTTCCTTTGTTTGTGGATGTGATTTATCTCTCACAATGAAAGTATGCACATTGTTCTTCACCTCAATCCAGCTGCATCCTGGCTCTTTTCTCACTCCTTTCTGTTTCATCATTTTTCTGACCTTCGCTACATCATCCCATTGGCCAGCTGCAGCGTAAATGTTTGACAGCAGCACATATGCTCCAGCATCATCTGGTTCTAGCTCTAAAATTTGTCCTGCTGCATGTTCTCCTAGCTCCACATTACCATGTTGTCTGCAGGCACCGAGCAAAGACCGCCAAATGACAACATCAGCTTCAAATGGCATTTTGTCAATAAACTGCTTTGCTTCATCCAGGTATCCAGCACGGCCAAGAAGGTCAATCATGCAAGCATAATGTTCCAAGGTTGGCGCCAAATCATACTCTCGAGTCATAGAATAGAAGTAGAAGTGCCCTTCATCTAGAAGGCCTGCATGGCTGCATGCTGACAGAACACCAACAAAGGTAGCATGGTTTGGTTTTATGACTTCCTGTTGCATCTGTTCAAACATCTTGAGAGCCTCATTTGCATGCCCATGCTGAGCATATCCTGCAATCATTGCATTCCAAGAGACATAGTCTCGTTCAAGCATTTTGTCGAACACTTCATGAGCATTCAGCATATTTCCACATTTGCAATACATGTCAACAAGAGCACTGGCTACGAATACATCTTCGTCTAATTCAGATTTTATAATGTGATTATGGATCTGCTTACCAAATCCCACGGCTGCTAATATGGCACAGGTATCAAGAACCGTGGCAAAAGTAAAGTGATCTGGCTTCATGCCTAACCTTAGCATCTGGAAGAACAGTTTTAAGGCCTCCTCACCATCTGTCTGGGCATATCCTGCTATCATAGAATTCCAAGATACTATATTTTGTTCTTGCAATCTGTTAAATAGTTTGCGTGCATCCTTTCTGTTATTGCATTTACAATACATATCAAGAAGAGCACTCCCAACAAATACATCTGCCATTAGGCCACACTTGATAACATAGTTATGGATTTGTATGCCTTGATTCAAAGCTTCTAGGCTAGCACATGATCTCAAGACACTACCAAACGTAAACTGATCTGATTCCATCCCTGCTTTTTGCATTTCGCAAAAAAACAGCAAACTCTCTTCATCATACCCATTCCGCCCATAGGCTGCAATAATTGCATTCCATGAGACTGCATCTTTGATATGCATTTTGTCAAAAACCTGGCGAGCACTCACCATATCACCGCACTTGGCATACATATCAACAAGGGCATTCCCCACAGAAACATCCAAGTTAAACCCGGTTTTGACGATGAGATTATGCACTGCCGCACCCTCATAGAGACCTAATATGCCTGCGCATGCACTGAGAACACCAGAAAACGCCACCTGATCTGGACTTAAACCTGCACATAGCATTTGGCAAAATAGATTTAAGGCCTCCTTACCATCCCCACTTTGAGCGTATCCTACAATAATGGCATTCCATGAAAAGGTATTTTGTCTAGACATCATGTCAAACACTATCCTAGCATTGTCTAGCCTCCTACACTTGGCATACATATCAACAAGAGCAGTCCCCACTATGACATCTAAAGTAAATCCAGTTTTAATGACATTATTATGTACCTGCATGCCCTCTCCCAGAGCTCCCAAACTCGCACACATCTTCAGAACACTGGCAAAGGTGGACTGGCTGAACTTTAGGCCTGACCGCAGCATTGAAATTAGGAATCTGAACGCCTCCCAAGGCCAATCATTCTGTGCATATCCAGCAATCATAGCATTCCACAATACCACGTTTTGTTCAGGAATTTTGTCAAACACTTTGCGCGCGTCACTCAACCTTCCGCATTTGCCATACATATCGACCAGCGCACTTCCTACAAAGACATCGGAATCCAATACCATTTTGACAATAACATTGTGGATCTGAAGTCCCTGCACCAAAGCTTCTAAGCTTGCACATGCCTTGAGAACACTTGCAAAGGTGGTCTGGTCCATATCCACGCGTGTGATATGCATTCGACAAAAGACTTTTAAGGCCTTTTGCCCCTCACTATTCTGTGCATATCCCGCAATCAATGTATTCCATGAAACAGTATCTCGTGCAGGCATTTTGTCAAACAGCTTGCGTGCAGTTTCCGTGCTGCCAAATTTAACATAGCCGGCAATCATAGCATTCCAGGAAACTAGGTCTCGTTCAGCCATTTCGTCAAACACTTTTCGCGCATCCTTCATATTCCCACATTTGGCATACATGTTTACTAGATTGTTATCCACAAATATATCAAGTCCAACTCCAATTTTTATCGCACGAGCATGAATAACCTTGCCCTCTGGTGATTTCTTGTTGGCAAACTCCTGCAATAGACAACCACAGATATCGGCATCGGCATCAAACCCAACTCTTCTTCGATCCCGAACACTCAAAATGCCAGAGGAATTGTTGTTTTCCTGTTGATTCTCTGGAGGATTTCTCAGTGTAGAAATGTAATATTTAATTCCCGCTTCAGGGAAAAACTGTTTTCCATAAGCCCATCCGAGTGCGGCCCATTTTTGCTGGTAAACTGTTGATGTTATTGCCATGAATGAATTTCAAATCATAGTTACCTTTAATACTTTATATGTCAATAAATTTGAACTAAATCGGAAAACAGAGTTCAGATGGTTTAGTTGAGAATTGAAATTCTAGGATTTTGAATATAAGGTGCATGAATTTTACAAAGATAATCTGTACTATAGCTTTCTGTAGTGAAAACAGAGCTCCGATGGTTTAGTTTAATGTATATGTTTTTTCTTCGTTTATATTTTGGGGTTGAAATGGTTTTCTCGTCGATCTGGCCACATAAATTTGCATGAAATTTGTTTTTGTTGTTTAAAATCCATTTCTGAACTTAGAAATAGATTCAGCATGTTAAAAAATCCTTGTGCCACTTGGATTATACAGAAATAATCACTCAAATTTGTGGATCTAATAATTTCTTACTGAATTTTGGGCAAATGTCCCTGAAAAAAAAATCATTTTGTAAAACATTTAGATTACGGCTTATATTTGACGCGTTGTCTAACTGTTCTACGAATTGGTTTTTTTCGTCAGAATCTGGCAACATAAATCTACACAAAATCACTGTTTTTTATTGTTTAAAATCCATTTCTGAATGCACAAATAAATTCAGTGTGTTGAAAAACCCCTGTGGCACTCGGATTATACAAAAATAATCACTCAAATTTGCAGATCTAACAATTTCTCGTCGGATTTCGGGCAAATGTCTCCAGAAAATATTGTCGAAAAAGAATCATTTCGTAGAACATTTAGACTACAGTGTGAGTATACAGTGTGCTGAAACGCTCAACCAAAATATAAGGGTGTTGTCTAATTGTTCTACGAAATGGTTTTTTTCGCTGAAATCCTATGACATAAATCTGCACGAAATCATTGTTTTTTGTTGTTTAAAATCCATTTCGTAGAACAGTTAGACAACGTCGTATACTCATTGTTTTAGTTTGAAACATCTTTCGGCAAGTTGTATCTATTTCTGCATTCAGAAATGGATTTTAAACAACAAAAAACATTGATTTCGTGCAAATGTATGTCGTCGGATTCCAGCGAAAAAAACCATTTCATAGAACAGTTAGACAACGTCCTCACACCATAGTCTAAATGTTCTACGAAATTATTATTTTTCGACGATATTTTCGAGGGACATTTGCCCGAAATCCGGCGAGAAATTGTTAGATCTGTAGATTTGAGTGATTATTTTTGTATAATCCAAGTGCCGCACAAGTTTTTCAGCATGTCGAATTTATTTCTACATTCTGAAATGGATTTTAAACAACAACAAAAAGTGATTTCATGCATATTTATGTCGTCGGATTCTGACGAAAAAACTATTTTGTAAAACAATTAGACATATAATCGTTGTTTCAGGCGTTTTTTCTTTATTCATCATTTTCAACTAATTTTTTTTAATTGTAATTAAATAAAAAAATGTGTTTTTTTTAATCTCTTATGTGTTCAATAAATTTAGAACTAAGAAGTTTTTTCTTTATTCATCTTTTTCAACGATTTCTTTTAAATTGTAATTAAATAAAAAATTTGTTTTTGTTTAATCTCTTATGTGTTTAATAAATTTAAAACTAAGAAGAATTTAGTAATGGTTTTATATTTGTTTTTAAAATTGAGATGAATTTAGGTTAAATTTATTTTTTATAATTTAAGTTTTTAATTATCTTATTTAAAAAAAAAAAAAATTTGTTTGAAAATAGAGTTAAAGAGTGTTATGGTATATATTTAAAGAAGAAGACTGAGTGAACTTTCTAGAGAGGAATGAGTTAAATATTAGAGATAAAAGGAAATTAAAAATAATAAAGTAATAAAATTAGTTGAGGAGATTAGAAGAGAATAAAATATTAAATTAGTAATTGAGATTAAGTGATAAAAGAAAATTAATAAAGTATTGAAATTAAGAGATAAAATAAAAACAAATTAATGAAATAGTCATCGCTTTAAAAAGAAATATTTAATATGAATATAAAAGATAATTAATAATGGTAACAAAGAATTAGTATAGTGAAAACAAATTAAGTGTTTGAATCTTCAAAACAAAGTATTAATCTTCATAAATAAATATTTTATAAATCAAATTTTTACACCATATTTTTAAAAATTTAAACAATTTGAAAAACCTTTTACCTTTTAAGGTAACTTGAGATTCTTTATATAAACTCTAAATGAAAAATTCATTTTAGAGCTTTTATTTAAAATAGTATAGTTCAAAGCCTATAATGTTCTTATCATTAAAAAGAAAAGCACATGACTACACACTAATAGGCCCCTAGCCTTAATAATTGACATATAAACATGAAAGTATAACTTTATAACTTTGTTCGTAGCTTTTAACGTTATAACTTTGCTAGTGGGTTGATTCATTTTTTTTCCGGTGGTCCTCCTCTTCTTACCAATAGCTTTTTGGGGACCTTCGCATCCCTATTGCCTCCCTTTTCCTATAGGAGTCTCTATATTTTTTGGATAACTTGTTGGATTGTATAATCATTGCAAATTGTTGGATTGGATAACTAATACTAGGGGTGAACTCATTGCCTTGTGGTGTATCTTATTTTTTGCATGTTATAAAAACGTAACATGGTTACAATTGGTAGGGGACTCAAAGATTATTATTGACTGGTTTTTTAATGAAAACAATCTATAGGTGGTTTCTTTGCAGTCATGGTTGACAAAAATTTGAGTCTTGAGCGGGAAGTTCCTACAACTAAAAGCCCAACACATTTACAGAGAATATAACAAGGAAGTTGACCAACTCTCAAAAGAAGCATTGCTACTGGATGAGGATGGAATATATTATGCAGTGGATATAGAAGTACAAACAAAGAATTTTGAAAGATTAGCTATCAATTAATATAACAGTGATACAAAGATGAAAAACCTAGTATTTTTTGTTTTTTGATTTTGGCAAGTAAAAACAGATGACAGATACTTCTGAACTTATACCTAAGAAGTTTATAGTGATATGGAGTAAAATGTAATATGAACATAATTTTTGAGGTTGTAAAAAAGGGAACTTAAGTGATGTTCCAGAAGATAATGTTTTGTAAAAGACTATTTATATTTACTAATATAAATAGTTTTTTCTTATTGAAAAAAAAAAATTTGCAAATAGTAGTATAGAAATATATTTCTTTCTAATCACAACATATTTGAAAATAAAAATAAAAAAATAATATAATAGAAAAAAATAATAATAACTTACAAAGACAAAGAGTAAAAGAACACATTAATCAAAATGAAAAACAAATGGGTAAAGAAATCTTTAAAACATATGAAGAAAACTCCTTTCAAGAACTACTCTATAATGATTCTCCATGAAGAGTCTATTGAACTAGTGTGTTAAAAGATTCCATAGTTACATTTCCCTTCGTCAAAGCACATAGATGTATATTAATGTAATGTTTGATGAAATCTCAAACAAATGATAATTATGAATTCATTTTCCCTGATGGAGAAGAAGTCCAAAAATGGTAAGAAAATCATAAAAAAAATTGGCATGGAGTGCCTAGGTGTGAGAGTCACTTAGTTTTAGCAGGAGGAAATTACTTTGAGTGAAGAAGAATAAAATTCAATGAAGAGCTCCTCTTTGATCTTTAGAGGCTTTCTTTGATCTACAAAACTTTTCAAAGGGGAGGGCTTGTTGTAATTCTAATTACAATATTTTTGTTATACAAATAAGATATTGTTAGTCTCATAATCCTAAAGTTTTATAGTTTTAGTATTTTCCTAGTTTAAATATTTCTAGAAATTAGTTTATTCATAGTTTGTTAATATAATGACATCTAGCTTCTATGTAAAGGATACCCATCATACTCATGTGATTATGTGATTGATTGTTCTCCTACAATCTAGTTTAGATTTGAGCTAGTTTATATAGTTCTTTCTTCAAGTGAGGTTAAGGAGATTTTTAGTCCTCACCACTCTTTGTAATCTTTTCCTTTTATATTAATAAAATTACGTGTTTGAGGACACTTTGTGAAATTCACCATGGTATCAGAGCCATGTTGAAAGAGCCTTGGTGAGGAAAAATCCATGGAAATGAAAAGGTCGTGGTGATGGAAAAGATAAGGTGATGATCAAGAGAATTCAAAATCTCAAGCCTGGATATCTTCGCCAAACAAAAGAACGTTGTCAATCAAAGGAATGTCATCAATAAGGTATTCTTCATTTTATTGTTCATAATCAGGAAAAAAAAAATTATGAAAATATTGATTTGAAAGATCATTACTTTCAAATCCGTTTTAAATTTTTTTGTTCTAGTCCTATTATTGAAATAATTTAAATCTACTGATTTTTTTTTTTAAATCTTCAAGGTTTTTTGTAGATCTGTGAACAAATTTGTAGATTTATTGTAAAATCTGAAATTTTACTTTAGATCTCACATCTGTGTTAGATCTAAAAAAAATTATATAAACTTAAAAAAAGGGGAGGCTCTTCATTGTAAAAATTGCCAAGATACTTCGAAATTTGGCAATTCCTTTTTGATATTTTGTAGAATATTTTTTTAGATCTAGAATTTGTGAGCCATTTTTGGAGAATCTAGTGAGAGCTACTCTGACGTCCAATCTACCAAACGACCTGCCATTTGACTTATTATGAATTTTTGAGTGTTGTTGTCTCCACCCTTTCAATATAGTGGGGTTCTCACACTCTTAGATAAATAGGTGGCACCCTACTATTACTAGTGTTAAACGGTTCAAGTTGTAATGGAGAGGACTTTAATGAAGGTATAGTAAGAAAAGCACCTTTGCCACCCCCTACAATATTGGCTTGTTGGATAGAAAAGGCGATCTTGTTGGTGTGGTGAGGAGTTCTAAGACGTGCCTAAACTCCAACTCTCTTAGTGGTTTTTTAACGCATGCCTATTTTGGGAACAAGCCTATTTACGGAGAGAAAGAGCTATTTTGGGAAGTGCGCGCCTTCGGAGGCAGGAAAGCAACAGGCAGAAAAATAAGGAAAAAGCAACATGGTGTGCATGCAGATAGGCCTAACCATGTTAAGGTTAAGGTTTTTGACAAAGATTGTAATGGCTATAAGCCTATAGAGTAATATAAATAAGGACATGGGAAGTTTAGGAAAAGGGCAGTCAATTGGTTATTGTTGGTTAGTTGTTGTGGTAAAATCGATAAGCTAATCTTTGAGGGTTAGGTCACAGGCTAAGGAGCCTGGTGTGATCTAGTCATCCTCCCAGAGGGTACTTGCCCTCATTTTGATTGTAATACTGAAGATGTAATGCGCACAGCGCAAGATTTTGCAGCAGAATAAATAAAGGAGCAGAGAAGCCAAATATTTGTGGACATAGCCTCAGGAGGGGGTGAACCATGGTAAAATATGGTGTTCTATGTGATTGTCAATGATTGCTTGTATTATTATGTTAATCATTAGCTCAAGAATGAATGGTTTAAAACTACTTATAACATCATGCATGCCTAGGTTTAAAGATGAATGAATCCTAGAAGTAGATGAATGATTAAAGATGACAACGTATAAGGAAAAGAATCTAAACACAATCCCCACCCATTCCTAGATTGCAAACACATGAGTATTGCAACCCCCCATAAAAACTATCTCGGGTGAGACTGTGTTTTGCACCCTTTGCACAACACTGCCTTCTGGTTTACTAGGAGGGCTGATAGTTTTGAGGGTTTTGTTGGAAACCTATTTGAAATCAGAACTTGGGTCAGCCCAAGTAACCAACAAATGGTTCTGTTGTTGGTTGGAACTGCACAGGATTGAGTGGACGAGATCGGTGGAAGAAAAGCTTGGAGGATGAAAGTATAGAGGGGAATGTTCAGACCATGGAATCCAACGAAGGCAGAGATTGAAAGATCATTGAGAACAAAGGAACTCGAGTTTGCACAAAAGGACAACAAAAACCCTAAGTTGACACCATGCAAGTATCTCGACAAATACGTGCTTAGCAATTCGCATGAGGTAGTTTTATGTGATTCTATGCATCTATTGCAGGAGTCGTTATTGAGGTTGAAGGAAAACCACCCTACAAATCGGTTCAGATAGCTAGAGTGGCATCTTGTGGATATCATGCAGTTACAACAAGTTAATAACAAATTCATGCACGCAGTATATTTCTGGTTAGACATTATTGTTGCAGGGTTTATCACCAATTTTGCAGTAGATACCGCTAAGTCCTACACCGCTGCAGAGCATGATTTTCTAAAGGGACCTAGAGGTAGGTACATCAGATTGTTGTATACTTCAATCAAGATTTTATTGTACGATAAAGGTGTGATGACCATGGAATCAGATAGTTAAACTTCCCTGCGTGCATGGGGAAGGGGGGGAAGCACTGGAAAGAGGTTGAGATATGGACAAGGAGATGGATAAAGGAAAGAAGGAGGCCATGGACCCAATCATGATGGAACAGGACCAAATAAAGAAGATAATGGAAAAATATGGAACGACTTGCAGCAGAATATCTTACCAATATAAGATGAATAGAAAGAAGAGAGCCATAGCCGATAGAGCGAGCTTGGCAAGTGATGAAGTAGAGGTAGAGGATCTCCAAGTTCTGGAGCAGATTGAGGAAATCCTATGCGGAACATACGAAAGTAAAACAAGAGGTTCAAAGTCAGGAACAAAAGGTATAACTCCAATCCAGATCACCGTCAGTGTGGAATCTACAACCCCATGTGTGACTAATACACCCAAAATAACACCATCGTTTAGACAACCGAATTTTAGTGGAAGAAGAGCAATAGGACAGGGGTCTAATCAAGGAAAATCAACTAGGGGAGAAAGTTCGTGAAGTAACAGTCAATTATCTACATCGCATGGAGGCAGTAGTTCAACACAGTTCAAAATGGCAGGACAAGATCCCATGATCAGATTACCATAATTTTGGGGAGAGGCATAAAAGGACCCTGAAAAACATTTATTCATCTGCGAGAACAGTTAGGAAGCAAATCAAATCACAAATGATGATACAAAGCTCGTGTAGTTATCTATCACACTAAGAGACTGCGCATTGGACTAGTACATGGGCCTGGATGTAAACAGTCCATAGGGAGTACCAAATACTATCGCGGATGTGAAAAAACTATTGGTAAACGAGTTTCAGAATCCAAGCTCAGAAGACCAGTACATGAATGAAATGATTGAAATCGGGTAGAAACCAAGTGATTCTATTTGGAGATTGATCATAGGTTCAAACGTCTGAAAGGTAAGCTGAAATATGCAATTATTGACATGAAACATAGGCACTTATTTGTGAACTCGTTGTTACCACACTTGAAGTATCCTTTGAGACAGAAGAAGTTCCAAACTCAGGCAGAGGCTCTGCAAGCATCCCTACAACTGGAAGAGAACCAATATCAGCAGACAGATCTAGCAATAGAGGAGTTGAAGGAGGATTTGAAGAATCTAACATTTCAACTTAACCAGAATAAGAGAAAAGAGAATGTGTTTGGTGTACATTATGCAGGACAGAAGGACATCATAAGAACGAATGTCCAACTTTTGCATAGTACTTGGCAATAGGGGTTCTGAACCCCTTGCCAACAGGAGTACCATGGTGTGAGATTTGTAAGACGCATGGGCATGATCCATATCATTGCCCAATGATGCAGAACTATAAGACAGTACCAAAAAGTTCATATTGCATTTTTTGCAAATCAATGGGTCATGATGATAAGGATTGTAGAACGTTGGAACTTATGAGAGAAAGAATTCATACACTTACAGGGTGCAAGAAGAGATGATGACAGGGAAAGTTGCAGCCCAATTTAACCAGGTGCCACCATCATACAAAAATATGCATCCGCAGTACAAAAATGTGCAGATGCAGTACAACAACGTGAAAACACAGTATAATCTCGCGCAGTATAACCAGATACCCCACTACAATGCACCGCAAGGAGATCGAAATGGATACAGAGGTGGAGGATGAGGCATAGGAGGATTTGGACAAGGTAGAGGACCAGTGATGTGCCACAACTACCAACAACAAGGACATTATGCAATGGATTTTCCACTTCCACTGATGACATGTATGTATTGTCACACAGGAGACCATGACACAAAAGACTGCCCAACACTCTTGGGAAAGATCCAGAAAAAAAGGAACCATAACAACCATAATGTCCAGTAGATTTCTGCAGAAGCCAGGGAGGATGGGAAAACATAAATATAATCACTCGAGGAGGAGCTAGGACAGGAGTTCATGCAGCAAAACAAGATCCACCTCAACACCAATGGGTTAAGAAGAATACTAAGCCACGAAAGAAGTTTGACACGTGGAAAGAAAAGGAAAAATTTAAGGAGGCCAAGTAGGATTTTCTCAAGCAGAATATTTCATCTACATCAGTTGCACAGCAAACTCATGACCCACCAATGTACGAGATTCTATATTCAATGGACCATACCAGTAAAGGACAACCTTTAGAGCAAGTACGTACCATAAATACTTTTCTACAATCCTATGTTAAGTTATTTAATGATCCATCATCTGTTAAGGTCTTACAAAATCTACTAGAAAGATGCAACACAAAGGTAGAAGGGAAGTTAGAGCAGAAAACAATCAATCATCTCCATACAAGAAGAAGGACAAGCAGAGAATTCATACTAAATGCCAACATTGGAGATTTCAACATGGGAGATATTATACTGGATTTAGGCTCTGAAGTAAATGTATTGCCTAAGAAGACATGGAAGTGTATGGAAGAACCCACATTAGGTTATTCACATGTCCAGTTGAAACTAGAAAATCAACACAGAGTGTTACCAATTGGAAGGTTGAAAGGTGTGACAGGAGATTTGGATGGAGTGCGCACTATGGCAGATTTTGAAGTGATCGAGATAGTAAATGGCACAACACCATACCCATAATTACTTGGATTGGATTGGATTGGGCATTTTCTAACCAGGATGTGATCAACCTAAAGACAAGGAAAATGACTTTTGAATCAGGCGAATATAGAGTTATTACACCATTGGATCCTTCAGAAGGAGAAAGGTTTGTAGATGCGACTTGTTTGGACCTGGAAGAAATAAACCAGTTGTACATAACCAGTGCGCGAGAAGAGGATTATGTCAACCCAACTACAGATGGGGTACTCAGCTAGAGAAGCATTACATCATGTGCTTCAGACTTAGACACAGGTTTGGAGAATTGGTAACAGCGACTACATGAAGTCTCCACAAGAAGGTGCGCAAGAATAGACTACGCAGTAAGATGGGTGGGTACAGAGATAAGGGAAAATCCCAGTTTTCATGGGCTAAATGACTTAGAGGAATTCTTGACATAATATGAGGAGAATGTTTTGGAAAATCAGAGGCTCTTAGCCCTAGATATTGCACTCAAGGCAACACCTACAAGATGGTGTGGTGCGCACAACGAAACAATTGAGGACTAGTTTCAGGGTAAATGATTATTGCGCATTAGATTTGGCGCAAAACATTGGAGCAATACAGTGCAGAAGTTTAATGGGCGAGGAACACTAGTTGAACACTTGGATAAGTGCAGAACACAATCGAGGATGACACCACTAGAGGAATGGCCTCATCACTTTATTCATACATTGGAAGGGATACCAAGGAACTGGTACATAGACCAGGAAATGCGTAGAGACACTACAAAATGGACAAGATTACAGCAGAATTTTATAGTAACCTTCTCGGTTGAGCATGAGAACCCCAATATTGATTCAACATTGATGATCCAAAAAGGATCTAGAGAATACTAAGGACAGCTCAGAATTTGCAGAAGCAACTCAGGAAGCTCATAATGACCTCAACAGATAGAGAAAGGGAAAAAAATTCAAAGTCCTCAAAACTCACTGAAAGTGGTATCATCACGAAGAGCGCATCACAAGCTTTCCATTGGCGTAAATGGCTCATCAAATGGAGTTATGGATCGAACGATATTCATAGTCAAAGTTTGGTCAACCTAGCCTAGTTAGCAGGGGATGAGTGAGCATCTGTACTGTTGACGTCAGCATCTGTACAGATGATGTCAGCATCCATACAGTTTGCATGGCATACATAGGAGGTGACATGTGTCATGCTGACATCAGCATGGTGATGTGATAGCACCAGAGGCTGCCACATGTCACTCGTTTTTTACTTTTTCAGGTCAATCCGTGGACCAATGAAAAAGTACCACGTGGTAGTTCGTACAACCACATGGCAGATCATACAGTAATGTGGCAGGCTGATGTGGGAGGTGACTGTGCAGGTGGTTGGTGTGGCCCAATGGTCTGTTTCCATGTGGCCCAGTCATGGGCTACCACGTGGTGGTGGGAAAATGCCCAATGAGGGCCCGAGAACCAAATTTCAAAAATAAAAAAGGCGGTTCCGCCAAATCTGGTGGAGCCCCGCTAGATCTGGCGGCCCGATGGAAAAATATAAACCACCTCCAAAGTTGGCAAACCACCACACACACACACACACACACACACACACACACACACATATATATAACAACAACCCAAAAGGGGAGGCCCGCGGGCTCGACCCCAGGACCTCCCCCTATGCATGCGCCTTAACTATAGCTCTGCCACCATTGGGCCAAACGACCCCATTGTTTATACCTTCTGCGGTTATTATTTAAATTTGGAAATTTGTCAGTGCACAGGGGGAAGGAGCAGGGGCGCGCGATGGTATGGTTGGGCACAATTTTCAAGGTATTTTTTTATGATTTAATTGTAGGTTGCAGGCACGAAAACTGAGAAAAAATTTCTCTTGGGCCTGGGAGTGCTAGAGTCAGATTGAGGCGTGGAGACAATAATTTTTGTGTAATTCGACACCATGAATTGAATGGTGTTGTATGTTTTCTAATTTGAGCAAAGCTTCTGTAGCTTAATTCTAGAATGAGGTATACTTATGTATTTAGCCAAATTATTTGTTGAGTTAATAAAAAGGCCTACCCATTTGAGAGTAGGACCCGGAGACGTAGTCCACCAGGGATGAACTTTGTTATCAAGTTTTCATGTTCAGATCTGATGCTTATGTCTCTTCATTATTGAGATTTTCCTTCTTTAATGGTACACTTTAATTTATGTTCATTTAATATAATTCTTTATAAATCACTTCGATGAAAAGATCTCGGATCATGTTGGTATCAAAGAAGTCATATTTGACGTGAATTGTTGAGTGTGAATTCTTACTAGGGCCAAGCATAAGAAGGGTGAAGGAACTCTTAATACTTTCAATCTCGAAGTTGGTCATGCATCTCGAAGGAAGAAAATGGCAGAAGAGGACAAGCGTGATGAACATGAGAAAAACTTTCATATGTGTTATCACTGAAATTTCGTCCGTGCAGGGCGACAAGAACTCCGCATCGTCAGCACAGAAAAACAGTCATTCATGGCACAAGGATTAACTCCACAGCACAGCAAAAGGGTCAAAACTATGCAAAATGGCCAAAAAATTAAAAAGCGTTATGCATCCACTGAGCGTGTGCGCGCGCGCGCAACATCTTCGTATTTGGAGCGCATATGTGCGGCTGTGGGGTGAAAAACCCGCGCGCCTGCCAAACGGCGCATTTATGAAGTTGGTCGGCCTCCCAACCACTAATGGATCGGCTCCCAAGTTGATTTGACATCAAATCCGAGCTCAATCTGCGTGGG
>JZKD02S1414641.1:0-11182 GCA_000966675.3 Picea glauca
AAAATCAAATCATCTACATATAAGAAAACAATTAACACGTTACCTTGTTGATTGGATTTGATGTACAATATTGGCTCACATTCACTTCGTTGAAATCAATTTTGAATGAGGTAGGAATCTATGCAACTGTACCAAGTTCTGTGAGCTTTCTTTAATCCATACAATGCCTTCTTCAATCTGTATACTTTGTTTTCTTGTCCTGAAATATTATAGCCTTGCGGCTATTCCACATATACTTCTTCTTCTAAATGTCCATTCAAAAATGTTGACTTTACATCCATTTGATAAACATGCCATTTTTTCTCCACAACAATGGCCATACAGTTCTGACTTTGTCCATGCGTGCAACTAGCGGAAATGTTTCATTGAAGTCTATTCCAGGTTGTTGTGTAAAACCTCTTGCAAATAACCTTGCCTTATGCTTCTTCACATTTCCATATGCATCTTGCTTTGTTTTATAAATCCACTTGACACTTATCAAATACTTATATTTAGTAACATCAACCAATTTCCATGTATGATTGTTCTCTATGCATTTAATTTCTTCATCCATGTCTTCTGCCCATACATCATCCTTGACAACTTCTTCAAAAGTTAATGGATCATCTATTTGTGAAAATAGAGAAAATACTAAAATAAATTTGTTGTGTCAACATTATAGATGTCCCACATAATTCTTTTCTTTCTTGGTAACAGACTTTCTAATGTTGGATCTGGAGATGTAGAACTACTTGGACTACTTGTTGGAGTTTGTTGCATTCTAGGTGTGGACTACGTGCCTCCAGATCTCATTGGAGTAGTTTGAGCTCGGATTTGTGTCGTAGTTCCAAGAATGGAAGGAACTACAAACCGATTTATGACTGGTGTTTGAACCACTTCCTCCTCTGTATCATCATGCCCAATAACATCAACAATTCTAAATGTCCTTTCTATGCTTCCATCCTATGCTTCATTTTTCACAAATTGAACATCGCGACTGATTATGAATTTTCTTGCAATAGGATCATAAATTTTGCATGCTTTTGTATCTTTAGAGTACCCAAAAAATATACATTTATGTCCTTTGTTATCTAACTTCTTTCTCAACTCATCTAGAAAATGTGTGTATGCGACACAACCAAAAAATTTTAAGTGCACAACATTATTCTTCATACATGTCTAGGCTTCTTGAGGAACATTATTTCTCACACTCTTTGTCAGACATATATTCATGATGTATACCGTAGTTTCTACCGCCTCAGACCAATACTAATTTGACAAATGTTTGGCTGCCAACATATTGTGTGCCATTTCCATGATGGTTTGGTTCTTCCTTTCTGCAACACCATTCTGTTGTGGTGTATACCGCATAGTAAATTGCTTATAAATGCCATGAACTTCAAAAAAGTTCTGAAAATATCTTGAAATATATTCACCTCCTCTGTCAGATCTTAGAACCTTGATGTAATGACCACTTTGATTCTCCACAAGTGATTTCAATTGCTGAAAACAACTAAATGAATCAAATTTATGCTCTAGAAAATAAATCCATGTTTTCTTTGTGAAATAATCAATAAATGTAAGAAAGTAGGTAATGCCTCCTATAGATAGTGTTTGCATTAGCCCACGGATATCTGAATTTACTATTTCCAATGAAACTTTTTCTCTATATGACTTTCCAACTGGAAATGAATCTATGTTGTTTCCAAAGATGCATCCTTCACATAATCTTTCTAGNAAAATCAAATCATCTACATATAAGAAAACAATTAACACGTTACCTTGTTGATTGGATTTGATGTACAATATTGGCTCACATTCACTTCGTTGAAATCAATTTTGAATGAGGTAGGAATCTATGCAACTGTACCAAGTTCTGTGAGCTTTCTTTAATCCATACAATGCCTTCTTCAATCTGTATACTTTGTTTTCTTGTCCTGAAATATTATAGCCTTGCGGCTATTCCACATATACTTCTTCTTCTAAATGTCCATTCAAAAATGTTGACTTTACATCCATTTGATAAACATGCCATTTTTTCTCCACAACAATGGCCATACAGTTCTGACTTTGTCCATGCGTGCAACTAGCGGAAATGTTTCATTGAAGTCTATTCCAGGTTGTTGTGTAAAACCTCTTGCAAATAACCTTGCCTTATGCTTCTTCACATTTCCATATGCATCTTGCTTTGTTTTATAAATCCACTTGACACTTATCAAATACTTATATTTAGTAACATCAACCAATTTCCATGTATGATTGTTCTCTATGCATTTAATTTCTTCATCCATGTCTTCTGCCCATACATCATCCTTGACAACTTCTTCAAAAGTTAATGGATCATCTATTTGTGAAAATAGAGAAAATACTAAAATAAATTTGTTGTGTCAACATTATAGATGTCCCACATAATTCTTTTCTTTCTTGGTAACAGACTTTCTAATGTTGGATCTGGAGATGTAGAACTACTTGGACTACTTGTTGGAGTTTGTTGCATTCTAGGTGTGGACTACGTGCCTCCAGATCTCATTGGAGTAGTTTGAGCTCGGATTTGTGTCGTAGTTCCAAGAATGGAAGGAACTACAAACCGATTTATGACTGGTGTTTGAACCACTTCCTCCTCTGTATCATCATGCCCAATAACATCAACAATTCTAAATGTCCTTTCTATGCTTCCATCCTATGCTTCATTTTTCACAAATTGAACATCGCGACTGATTATGAATTTTCTTGCAATAGGATCATAAATTTTGCATGCTTTTGTATCTTTAGAGTACCCAAAAAATATACATTTATGTCCTTTGTTATCTAACTTCTTTCTCAACTCATCTAGAAAATGTGTGTATGCGACACAACCAAAAAAATTTAAGTGCACAACATTATTCTTCATACATGTCTAGGCTTCTTGAGGAACATTATTTCTCACACTCTTTGTCAGACATATATTCATGATGTATACCGTAGTTTCTACTGCCTCAGCCCAATACTAATTTGACAAATGTTTGGCTGCCAACATATTGTGTGCCATTTCCATGATGGTTTGGTTCTTCCTTTCTGCAACACCATTCTGTTGTGGTGTATACTGCATATTAAATTGCTTATAAATGCCATGAACTTCAAAAAAGTTCTGAAAATATCTTGAAATATATTCACCTCCTCTATCAGATCTTAGAACCTTGATGTAATGACCACTTTGATTCTCCACAAGTGATTTCAATTGCTGAAAACAACTAAATGAATCAAATTTATGCTCTAGAAAATAAATCCATGTTTTCTTTGTGAAATAATCAATAAATGTAAGAAAGTAGGTAATGCCTCCTATAGATAGTGTTTGCATTAGCCCACGGATATCTGAATTTACTATTTCCAATGAAACTTTTTCTCTATATGACTTTCCAACTGGAAATGAATCTATGTTGTTTCCAAAGATGCATCCTTCACATAATCTTTCTAGTCTTTCAATTAATGGAAAACCTTTCACCGTATCCTTTGTATGTAGAATCTTCATACCTCCAAAGTTTAAATGTTCAAATCTGAAATTTCACATCCAAGATTCATCCTGCACTTCAGATTGGAATGTTGCCTACATCTATGAGCTATTGTCTTCTTCTTTCTTGGAACTGCGTGTATTAAGTACCTGAATAGATCTAAAGATAAATTTCAAAATAACCAATAATATCAACAAGAATAATCCAAACCATTCACCAAATACTAAACNCTTCTCACATTTATTACATCTAACTACCATAGTGGGCCTTTATTAATATAGTGGACTTAGTCCACCTTACATTGAATGACCACATTCTCATATATTAAATGACTTCCACTAATAATAAATAACCATATTCCCATTGGGTAACTCCCTAGGTACGTCATATTACCTCCCTAGGTATACTACATTTCATCCCCCTTTACATGTTGTGTCATCGAAACACGAGAAGAAACCATACAATATGACCGGCTAAGCAATGTAGCCAACTAGTAGCAAGTATGACCATCCATCCATCCCAATGGAAGTCGAACATGATATCCATCTACTACCTTACCACCCTGATCTTGATCTACATTTTGTCAGTACTGCCATGGGATTAGTTTTCTAGCATGTTTTCTTCCTATAGTGGTAGTAGGCCTCCATGTACCTCTTGATTGGTTTCTTTTCTGGTTCCCTGCTGGTGCATAAATGTGTCAATGCATACGGCATTGCCTTGATGATTGTTGCTTCTCTATATGATGTAGATGACAATATACAACAACTGTAGGAATCTGTTCTTTTTTCTTCAAATCTACAACACTTTGTGCCTTTGAGTCAATGACCTCCTTAGCTTCCTGATTATGTCCTTCATGTATTTTTTCTTCATCTTATTCTATAGACTTTGCCTCTGATTCAACTTCAGACTCATAAATAACTTCTTTTCTAGCCTCCATGGGCCCATCTTTCTTACTAAGAGACACATCCTGCAATGTGATTTTATTTTTCTTGTACCAAAACTTTATAAACTTCTTTTTCATATTAATATTAATTTTACCAACTAATTCCATCCAAGGATATCCCAAAACAATATCTTCATCAGCCATATCTATAGCATGAAAATTATAATGCAACACATATTTGTCCATAGTGATCTTCAAATCTTTAAAAATCTGAACATTTTCACCCTTAACCTATGTGTTGTGAATATTCTTTGCAGGAACTTGCAATCTATTAACTAATTGAATATTGATAAAATTTTGTTGGCAACTAGGGTTAATAGAAACAATGACATTTTCTTATGAATACAACCATGAAATTGTAATATAAATTTTCCACATGAAAATAAACTCTTGGTGGTGTCTTTATGCTTACTCTTTGTACGATACCATTTTTCTAAAAGTAATTTCTCAAGTGTTTCCTTAGAAAGTGACATCCACTCAGAATAGTGAAATGATTACCACCATATGAGAGCATCATCTTTGAAACCCCAGTCTAAAAAYAMTTTCCACTTCTCTTTCCATAATGACTTTTGAGCTTGTATAAATTCTTCAATACTAGGGCCATCATCTCTTCCAGTAAAAAATATCATGCTTGGAATAAATCTTCAACAAAAACAAAAGCTTAAAAATAACTTACTATGCAAATCACACAACTTTTTTCGGAAAAACCATAAAAAACAATTGAATTTAAAATGCTCATAACTTTACTTCTTGGACTCTATTTTGACTGATTTTTTCTTTTAAATTGGGTAAGTTTCCAAGAGGAATTCAAATATCCAATTTTTTGGACCAAATTCTACTCATAAATTTTCATATCTGAACCTGAAGTGTGCCGCCCTCTTTTTTCCTAGAAAACATCTGCAAAAAAGAGCCAAAAATTTATCCCCTTCTTTGGCCAAGGAAATTTCTCTAATACCAATTTTTAAGTACCTGAATAGATCTGAAGATAAATATCAAAATAACCAACAATATCAACAAGAACAATACAAATCATTCATCAAATACTGAACACAAGAAATAGATAAAACCTTTGAGATAGGGTAACACCATATATTAATATTTAAGGAAGGATAACACTCTTCAAGCAATGTTTGATACATTCATAATATTTTTCACTATGTTCCATTGCATTGCTTACACTTCTTTATATAGCTCTATCTATCTCCTAGGAACCTTCTAGAGAGCCTTCTCACATTTATTACATCTAACTATCATAGTGGGCCTTTATTAATATAGTGGACCTAGTCCACCTTACATTGAATAACCACATTCTCATATATTAAATGAATTCCACTAATAATACATAACCATATTCGCATTGGGTACCTCCCTAGGTACCCTATATTACCTCCCTAGGTATACTACAACGCACAATATTTTTTTCTTCTTTAGAACTGTGTGCACTTATTTCTTCACTTTCTGCTTTGAATGCAATATCAAAGTGAACATCTTTTGCTTCATAGACATCTTGCACTTTTTTTCTCTTCATGGTTGGCTTCAATGTCAATGGAAACATTATGTTACTTGTCATCTAGATTCTTGCAATAAGATGATTGCTTGGATATCTATCCATAATCATACAGTGATTATCTTCCATGTAGATTCTATATCCTTTTTGTAACAATTGTCATGTGCTCATTAAATTACTTTTTAGGCCAAAAACACAATATATATCAAGCATATTTTTGTTCTCCCCCTGTTTAGTTAGAATGTAAATACTTCATTTACCTAAGACAATGACTTGGATATTGGTTCCAAGTGTAATTTTATTTTGGACTAACTTATCCAAACTAGAAAACAACTCTAAGTTTCCTGTCATGTGATTACTACACCCTGAATCTAGATACCATATGTCACATGGATTTTCTTGAGCAATGTTGTATTCATCTGGGGAGATTATAGGAATTGCTTCAACGCATGCCATAAACATAGGGTTGGAGGGACTATTTGTGCTATGTGACTAATATTGACCTTGCCTGTTATGATTATACTGTCTCTTTCTGCATTCATATGCATAATGACCATACTTTTTACAATAATGACACTAAATATTTGATTTATCAAATTTCTTATTACTTGGTTGACTATTATTTTTATTTTCACCTCTTCCACAAGTATTTCTAGGACTGCTATTGCGTCCTCCTCTAAAAGAACTCCTTCCTCTGCCTCTAGAGTTAGCTCTCCCCGTTCATGTTCCACGACTTATAGATGACTGCGTGAAAAATGCATTCTCTAATCAAATATTTGATCTATTTAATCTATGTTCATGATTAATGAGGCAGGCTTGCAGCTCATCTAGACTAAAATGACTTAGATCTTTGCTATCTTCTAAAGTCACAACAAGAGTATCAAATTTAGGAAGAAGACTCCTAGGTACCTTCTCAACAAACTTTCTATCCTCTATGGTTTCTCCATGAGACTTAATATAATTTATCAAGCCAATAACATGGGTATAAAAGGAATCTACTAAATCTGAGTCTTTCGTTGATAGAGTTTTAAAATCTCTTCTAAGAATTTGTAGTTTTCAATTCTTGACTTTGTTCATACCTTAATAAGAAATTTGTAATATGTCTCATGCTTCCTTGGCTTGTTTTCTTGATGAAACTCTTGGGAATATGCTCTCATGCATGGCTTGATGTATGTAAAACATTGTCTTTCCATCCTTCTTTCTTTGATCTTTCAAAACATTATTATCAGCTTGTGTGAGGGCATTGTATGTTGCTTGATCTATTGGTTCCACATAACCATTTTCAACTATCTCCCATACATCTTGACCCTGAAATAATTCCTTCATGGTSAAGGRCCATAACTCATAATTTTTTCTTGTAAAAATGGGAGGTTTCTGTGAAAAACCTGCTCCGATACTAGATCTCCAAACTACAACACAGATAAACTCTGTGCAACGCAGTGACAAATACCGCACAATGAAATTTTCATTSTTGAACTCTCAAGACTTACCRCGCAATTTCCAGACCATGTTGAGAACTACGTGTTGTGATGATAACACTTAATAAAATGATTTCTTGTCACAAAAACAAGAGTGTGCTATTCTTARCATATGAAATCACAAACACAACGACACTCGTAAATATTCCACACACAAAATACTTGATATATATTAACAACTAGATGTTGACTGCTATTTCATAATACAAAACCATGTCTAGCTTCAACTCCAACAACTTCTACAAACTTACAAAACTGGAGCTTGTGCTCCCAGACTTCTTCGACTCCTTACACATTATCTGTCTTTAATCACATGTTGTATGCATCAATTTAAAAAATAATTAACCGTTTGATCACAAAGCTTGAATTCACTCACGATATGTGGATTTTCTTCGGCCGAGTAACCAGAGAGTAAAAACATGGTGTGGGTTAACCGTCCAAGAGCATATGCCTTTCACAACTCGTATATCTGATTCGGTATCTGTGGTAAAAACACCGAAAGTATGCTTTACTTTTTAGTCCTACTATTGAACGCAAGTGAAAATTATTATCTTACAGACAACAAATCAAAACGCGGGGAATCACCTTTAAAACAAAATGAAATATTAATGACGCGAGAGAAGTGTCGTCAGCGGCACTTCTAGCAAGTAATCGAATATCTCAACGGCTTGTTCTCAGAAAGAACGAGCGCCACTGTACTTCTATATAAAGCTGAAGGAGACATTATCATTCATTGTGTTGAGTCGTCTGGTTTCCATTCTTTGTTTTGAATTTGTGAGTCTGATCATTTTGCTTTTTTTTCTGGGTTTTCCTCTGAACTAAGCAAATTACTTGTTATCTTCAGTTCATATTTGATATTTTATGGCGATGCGTGGAAAGTGGTTATTCAGAGTGATAAATGGAGGCAGATCAGACCGCAGGAAAGAAGAGGAGATTAAGCAACGGCAGAAACAACCAAAGCCCATGGTGAAGCCAGTGGAACATGAGCCGCGGCCTCAGGCGGATTCGGCAGCAGTAACGCGTGATAAGAAAGAATCAGAGGATACTTCTCAACAAGATGTGAACAAAGCTGCAGAAGATTTCATCAACGGCTTCCACAAGGAATTGGAGTTGCAGAGGATGCTGTCTAATCGTCGATATAACGGCTACCTGGAAAGAGCTACATAAATTAAACTTATTTCTATAAATACTACATCCGTATTGATCTACTAGATTTCAGTGTGGGTCCAGGGACAATAAAGTGTCGTGTCATTATTCTACTCCTGTAATTTATTACAAAATTACAATGAATACAGATAGTGGATTTCGGCGCACCTTTTTTTTAAATATTTCTTCTCTTTTTTTTAAACCTCTTTCCTTTGAATATTGGATTTCATGGGATGGAGAGTGTTTCAATTAACAGTAATTGATGGGAAGTTATGAAATGGTATTTTGTGTTGGAATTATGTCACATAAATTTGGATGAATTTTAATTTTGATATTTGAATGTATAAATGGATTTAGTTTGTTGAAAAACTTTTGGGGTTTAGATTATACAGACATAGTCATTCAAATCTGCATNAGAAAGAACGAGCGCCACTGTACTTCTATATAAAGCTGAAGGAGACATTATCATTCATTGTGTTGAGTCGTCCGGTTTCCATTCTTTGTTTTGAATTTGTGAGTCTGATCATTTTGCCTTTTTTTCTGGGTTTTCCTCTGAACTAAGCAAATTACTTGTTATCTTCAGTTCATATTTGATATTTTATGTCGATGCGTGGAAAGTGGTTATTCAGAGTGATAAATGGAGGCAGATCAGACCGCAGGAAAGAAGAGGAGATTAAGCAACGGCAGAAACAACCAAAGCCCATGGTGAAGCCAGTGGAACATGAGCCGCGGCCTCAGGCGGATTCGGCAGCAGTAACGCGTGATAAGAAAGAATCAGAGGATACTTCTCCACAAGATGTGAACAAAGCTGCAGAAGATTTCATCAACGGCTTCCACAAGGAATTGGAGTTGCAGAGGATGCTGTCTAATCGTCGATATAACGGCTACCTGGAAAGAGCTACCTAAATTAAACTTATTTCTATAAATACTACATCCGTATTGATCTACTAGATTTCAGTATGGGTCCAGGGACAATAAAGTGTCGTGTCATTATTCTACTCCTGTAATTTATTACAAAATTACAATGAATACAGATAGTGGATTTCGGCGCACCTTTTTTTTAAAATATTTCTTCTCTTTTTTTTTAACCTCTTTCCTTTGAATATTGGATTTCATGGGATGGAGAGTGTTTCAATTAACAGTAATTGATGGGAAGTTATGAAATGGTATTTTGTGTTGGAATTCTGTCACATAAATTTGGATGAATTTTAATTTTGATATTTGAATGTATAAATGGATTTAGTTTGTTGAAAAACTTTTGGGGTTTAGATTATACAGACATAGTCATTCAAATCTGCATATTCAACAATGTTTCCTCTAATTTTGAACAAAATTAAACAGAAAATTTTGCCTTCTATAAATATAATCATTCAAATTTGTATATCTAATAATATTTAGGCTAATTTTAAATAAAATTAAACAAAAAATATAAAAAATAAATAAATACCTAACACATATAACATTTAAAATAATTTCAAATTTATTGAAGAATTTAAAAATAATCAAACATAGTTCCATGTAGTCATTTAAATTTATTTAAATTAGTTGCAAGTTCAGAAACCTTGAATCTTGTGTTCGTAATACTTTTTGAGAGAAGTTCACAAAAGCAACGGAGTCATAAACTGCATGAACCGGCTCAGGTTCCGCTGTCTAAATGAGATTCCCTGCATTTTGATTTTCTTTTGTTCCCCGCAATAAAACGCTACTGTCTTTCTCGCTTCCTTCTCAATTACTTTATGTCAATGCGAAGATCCTAACTCATTTTTCTCAGGGTGTTAAACTCTCCTAAGCGATTACCCACCACATTACCCAGCAGAGTGCCAAATAGAATGTTGAGCTCAAAGACTGTCTAGGATCACAATCGGCATCTATAAAAGACAGAGGGATAGAACATCACATGGATCCATCCTCACTCTTTTCAGATAGCCATAGTCATCACACACCCTTTCACGATAAAAAATTATGGCCCTACTTTCCAAAAGTAGACATGAACACGTTTGATGGTTTTCATCCATCCAGTTGGATTACCCAAGTGGGACCTTATTTTTGTCTCCATGAAATTATTGATGATCTATGGAAACTCAAAGTAAGTGTCTTATATTTGGATTTAAAGCATTGGCAATGGTGGTGGTATAAGAAATATCATGGAGGTTATGTTGCTTGGAGCAAGTTTGTGAAGGCCATTTGTGTTGTTTTGAATGCAACTATTTGGGACAATTCACAAAATTATGTGAAACTTGTATAGTTATCGATTTTATAGCATCCATTGAGAAATTCAAAATCCATATAGAGGGCCTATTTGATTCCTTCTTTAAATAATGCTTCATTAGTGGTGTCAAGGAGGAAATTTGAGCACTAGTTGTGATGCAATGCCTAACTATTTGTTTGGAGGCCCACGAGAAAGTTAGAGAAGCCAAAATGGGGATATTCACAAATAAAAAGATCCTCATTAAATTATCACCCTCATCCTCCTTTCACAACCACCCATATCTCCTCCACCATTCATCCCCTGTGAATCCAAAACTTGTTCCTAGAAGAGATAGTAGAATGTCAATGCTTGAAACTTTGCTATAGTTGTGATGAGAGCTATTTCAATGGGAATAAATATAAAGAACAAAAATTAAAATGGATGTAGCCCCTC
>JZKD02S1414652.1:0-11182 GCA_000966675.3 Picea glauca
AAACATATATACATACCAATATTCACAATTGTTTACAATGAAATAAAATGTTTTCTTGATCCATTTGGATTGAGCTCAATTCTCCTAAGAGAAAAGTAACAACTATTCCATAACATCATACACTACACTAAAACACTTTACATCTAAAACTAGAGAATGTAAATTGATGTGAAAAGAGGCTTTATTCTATTCCATCATATGAATTGGTTGGAGTATTAAAATGCACCTGTAAACATCATAGAACTCATCCCACTTTGATATATAAGTGAAAACATGTTATTTTTTTAATATTTAATCATAAACTCACTCAAAATACTAAAATAAATGCTTTGGAAAATAATAGGTCTAAACTCGTATGTAATCATGAAGATGGTCTTAATGTCAGACTGCGAGAAAGTGGAATATGGTGAAAAGTGAAGTAAAAGGTTGGTAAAAGAATGACATTTTGGTGACCCAACAAGTACAAAAAGGTTTCATAGTAAATATATTTTATAAATAGTTATTAAAATATTGTACATCATCATTTAGTTTTAGCCGGCCTCTTCTTCTTAGGTCTAAAATTCCTAAGCATTTGATGAATATCTATGTCTTCTTTCTCTGGGTGCTCTTCAAAATATGATTGTGATTGCTTCCTCTCACACAGAGAATTCCTAGTCATGGGGTAATCACAGGGTAATGGAGGTAGCTGTGATGAGGCATCACCTACAAAAGAAAAAAAATAAAAATTTAGATGGCCAATTTTTAAATATCATCAAACTAGTCTAGTAATATTAAAAAAACACTTGCAATGTCATTATTTACCTAGTGCACTGGTTGGCACCATTGGAATGGTTTTCCCCACGTTCTCCTCTTCAACTGTATGAACCTCAAGTACAAAATTCTCTACCATTGAGACCACAAAATTTATAAGGACAATCATAAATGTATAAGGAAAAAAAATAGAAGTACAAAATGTATAACTACGAAATTATTAAGTATATGATTAAAATATAGCCATATTACTGTTATGTGCCTCGATCGTAGCACCATCGTGGGGATGCAACCCAATGGAATGGGACATCATGGGAGAACCATCTTCTGGTTGCATACCGCTATCAATGCATTGCTCTCCAATACTAGTGCATTGGTTGACAGTGTTGCTGCCATGATTAAAAAAAAGTTGTAACACATTACATTTATCGATGATATCAAACACGACTGTATTATATTAATAATAAAGGTTAATGTGGATTGAATTTTATTTACCTTATCTTGCAAAGTGGTTCTTGGTAACTTCCCCAAGATTTTCCAGTGTTCAACTACAACTTTATAGCTGTACTTGTAACCAATCTGGAGGTCTTCCTCCGTGGTTTCAATACCGAAATTGTCACCCTACATTGCATAAGAGTATGCATTTTTAATGTTATTCACTTCAATTACCTAAAATTTTGAAGGCGATACAAATAAGATATTTGAGTACTTACAATTCGTGACTGCAACTTCAAGTAGCAACCCTGGTCGAGCTTGTGCTAGCCACATTTGACAAGCCTTGATTTTGTTACCTTTGACATTTCAGTCAACCTATCATCAAAAGTTTCAAGTATGTTAATATATATCACACTTTTATTTACATCTAAAAGAAATTGAAGGTATTGAATTGAAATTCTAATTTACCTTCTGGGACTAGAGGGTGTTTTTCCTTCACCTGTCAATTTCTTCTCTTTTGCATCTTCAATGAGGGCCTTCCACTCCCTCTCTGGAATCATCAGAGGACATTCGTACCTATAATTTTGTTTTAAGTGCTTCCTATAAATTTCTTTTTTATATTTTAAATATTGGTTAGCTGCGGTGGTGGCCAAGGTCTTATTAAATGTGTCTACACCAAAAATGCTTTCAAGATAATCCATCAATTCTTTTTTGAGGTTGGAATTCTGGGAATTCCACCTCTCCCGTATGGTGGACCCAAATACCAACAATGCCTTATTATCCAAGGACCTATAAAAATTATTGTTCCCTACACACAAAAAGATTATATGATTATTGATTTAAAAATAATAATTTAGATGATTTATATTTTTCTACATAGAGAACATGAAACAATTAAAATTTTAAAAATTACTTGGGACTTTAACTTGATTTAATGGAAGCCCTTGATTGTTGACCATAAATGTTCCCTTAAGGGTCCCCATGCTGGTCACACATCTTTCTTTAGGTAAAACAACCATATAGTTGGTCAAATCATCAACCTCATCTCCGTCACCACCTCTAGAGCCTACCTGTGTGGACGCTTCCTTGGTGTGTGTGTCGTGGCTCCCACCTAATGGCATGGAAGGTGGAGATATGAATAACTACATCCTGGAAGGTTTATGAGGGCTTGCGTAAGGACCCTGTGGAATTTGTGCAACGCCACTACTACCGACACCATGCATGTCAGGGTCAACATGATCCAAAAATATCTATATAAGAAAGAAAACATTTTTTCGTTTAGATAATGTAAAAGTTAAAAATCAAGCTTTCGTAATTGATCTTATGACATAAAAATAAAACCAATTGAAATTATGGTTATTACCTTATATGTATTAAGCCTTGTCATAACTTCTCTGATCGTTTCCTTAACCTCAGGAGTTTGATCTAGAATATCTAACAAGTGAACTAGTTACTTGTTTTCTTTATTGATATATTTTTTAATTAAAACCATAGGGTCAGGGGATTCATACAAATACCTTTTGCTGAGAGAATAATCATCAAAATCATGGCCCACCGACTACATATTCAACAAAATAAATGATAATTTAGTTATGTAAACAATTAAAATAATTGATCACCACAGAAATAAAATGCACATTAAATGCAATTCAAAAATTGTTGTTCGTTTACCTGTTCTGAGGCCACTTTTGATTTACCACGATCAACCTCCCACATTATAGTAAGATTAGAACCGTGATCATTATCATGAGAAATAAATTCAAATGTATGATAAATCCTCCTTCTTTATTGACATCCAAGGAGGAATGTTATTGTTGATAACAAAAATAGGCCACACTGAGTAAATAGACCGAAGCTCTCCAAATGGATTAACACCGTAAAGAATATAATGAAAATCATAAAATATAAGAGTCATTGCTGACAGGTTGGGTAAATTAGTATACATACCGCCCCCATAATAGCAACATCTATATCTATTCAATTCAAATTGTAATCAATCAATAACTCTTCCCCTGAAACTATTGATTTTATTGCACATACGAATACACGGTTTCCTTCACACCCCTCAAATATGAAATTGGGTCGCTTATTTGTGGTCACAGGTCGTGTACTGTTTATAAACCCTGCAATATTCCCTGCTTCTTTTGGCCTTCTGTCAATATAGATAGTTTCTCCTTTATTTTGATCATTATCTTTTAGCTGTATATAATTTGCAGCCAAGCCATATCTTCACACACTTTTTGTATATTGGACTATTCGTACCCAATATTTGTAAATATAACATGATCTGACGTAATCCATCAATTTAGTTAATACATCATAACAAACCTTTATTCCATCCATGGAAAATAGCCCCAAACCATGTAATGATGGTGAAGCAATCCAGTATATCCTTTAGTTTACACAAAAATCAATGTTTATTTTAGGAAGATCCTTGGGTACCCATCATTTCACTATATGTTTGTGCCTCAAGGGAAAATCAATGTCGTCTATGCTCTCATGATAATAATAACATGATCCCCCTTTCACAAGAAAAAAATCCATGTGTCTATGGAAATTTCTTCTGATCTTCTAACCTCTAGTTGATCTCCGCCTGTTAGACCTACTAGATGTTTCACTTTCCTCTATTGTACCTGAACTTCCCTCACTCAATGAAGATAGATTTGAAAAATAATTGTTTGCTTGTATGTCCTATAACACCATCAATGAAAGAAAGTGACTTTCAGATTGAGTTTATGCATGATAAGATTGCCCTAGAATGTTGAAACTTGTGGCATAAGCTTGATATCTTTTATCTTGAATTGCCTAGTGGATTAAGGTTGTTAAGAAGTGAAATATAATCTATTGTTTTATTATATTTAATATCATCCCTAAGGATGTAAATTCTCAGGGACTATATCTGGGAAAATGTAGGAAAGAGGTAAAATTTCTGAAGTTCAAGACACTAAGTTTATAATTTAGAATTTCAGCAGAATTTTTAATTGAAATTTTTACAGAAAAAAATGTTTTCTAGAGTCAATTAAACAAACAAAAAATTTCTACTAGAACCCAACAAGATAATGGTGGTGTTGGATTGATTCCAATGTGGCATAATTAGGTATAATGTCGGGTGGTATACCAATGTGTCTATAAAACTAAGTTTTGGAGGTGAATTTTGATTTCTTGGGATTAGTTAAATTATTTCATTTGTGCTTGGCATTTATTTGTTGAGAAACAATAGTGCATTTCTTGTATATATTGTTTAACCCTAGTAATAAGTCCAATTGTCACAATTTCAATGTCTAGAAGCAACATATGATCAACATATTACAATGCAATGGATTGTTAGGATTGGTCACAGGAAAGGGTAAGAGAAACTTTGATGATGAGAATGGGAAAAATTCTTTCACTCAAAGAATAGAGAGGTTACGATGTTAATAAATTTTTCCGTTACAAATGATAAGTTTCTACAAGTCCAGTGTTTGGTAGTGATTACCTTGAAGAGTTTATCTCCTTTTGAAAATTTTGTTGAAACTTTAAATGTAACCAAGGAGATTACTAACATAAGTCATGTAGAGAATTATTAAAAAAGGACGGATTCAATAAATAGTTAATAAAAAATAGCAAAGCATCCAAAAGTGCCTTTACAGTAAAGAGTAAGGACAAAGGAAAGCATAAACTAAAGGGAAACAAAATCATCGATGGAAAACCTAAGGGTTCAAGGAAATCTACTAAGAACTTGAAGTGTTTTTACAATGGGATAAAATCATATACTGCACACCACTGACTTGGTACCACACCAATCACTCCATTCTTAGGGCATTTGATCCCAAATCTAGAGATAATTGGTCACTTCCTGATGAAATTTTGGGACATATGGATGCCATTATCACGACATTGATCTTTGTGGTTTCTTTCTAGTGTAGCTAGCTAGTGACACCGTGTAAGTCTCTATGAGAGGAGGCTCATATTGGACAAGATTTTTTCTAATGCTTATTTTCTCTTCAACAAATTCAATGATTGCATTCTCATTTTGATCCCATTTATAGGGAGATTCATCATTTTGCACAATTAGAGATTCGTCAAGGAGGAAGATATTATGGAAAGATAAATTGGGAGATGTTTTGACCTATTGAGTCTTCTAAACCCTCTTCACAAGGAGATTGATAATATATAGGAGGAGATTCAATCTTTGCAGCTACATCTTCTTCCTCTTCCTCATATTTTAGTTATTGTTCCTTGCATACCAATGATAGTTGAAACCATTGATGTCATAGATGTGAAGCAATGTGGGAATATTCCTTCTGCAACTCATATAGAAGATGCATCTCCTTTTGGTACTCATATCTTCTTATAAAATCCCCTTCTATTATGGCTCATATTAGCTAGCCTCTTATATTCTTCTCTTGCTCAATGCAATTTTGTTGCAACTATTTCAACTCTTTAGCCATACTTACACAATATTGAAACAATGCTAACTTCTTCCTCATAAAGTATATAATATATCGTTTCAAATCTCATAAGATGTATTTTGCAATGGAAAAATTAAACCAGTGAAGTAATTTGCTGAAAGCACAAAAATATAGCTGCGGTTGTCACAACAGTACCTAAAAATGGAATATTTTCAATCTTCAATATCTTTGTAATTAGACCTCTGAATTTGATGATTTCTTCTAAACCATGTATTCTTTTGAGTTGGAATGCACCTATAAATCCTAAAAATATGGATGGGGGCACTTGCACACCCAAGGGTTGGAATGCATCTATAAATACTAAAATATGGATGAAGACATCTCCACGTACTTGGTACTCAAATTAAGAAACACAATTTGACAATATTGATAGTAGGGTGAATGAATTACAGGTGAGGAGGGGGGTCCCTTTCTAATACTAACAACTCTCCTCTACCTTAGTGGTGAGTCATTAATGCATAGAAATAACATCACTCCACTAACTTAGTGATGACTCATGAGAAAATAACCACTCTTAACTTAGTGATGGGGCATTAATGAGATTGCAAACAAAATATTTCATGTACAAAATATGTTGTGCATAGATACACAACAAAAGTTGTTTCTAGAGTGAAGCATGGAATATTTAGGACAACAACGAGAATTCAGATTAGTTGGGGAGTAGAAAAATAAATGCAAAGAGCAATGAAGTCCAACTAAAAGAGGTGCAATCACAATAGACATGTTGAACTCTTTACATGTAAAAATTAATGGAATCTAGTAGGAAACAATGAAACCGTAATGCTCTATGTAATTTGTAGAAGTTAGAAAAAATGTTAGTCATTAATAACACACAATTGTTTTTTCATTAATACTAGAACTCTTTGAAATAAAAGATAAATAAAAAGGCTAAATTACTCTAAAATTACAATTAAAATTCTCTATTCTTTAATCAATATTTCTAAATAGTCTATGAAATTGGATATGCATAAGAATTGGTCTATCAAGCTATAACACTAATTAGTACAATGGTTCTACTTCATTACTAGTATCTTGTTGGTATCACATTAAGCTCGTAATTATTACCATAATGTTACTCTTTCACACTTGTATTATATAGCACACGCTAATTAATCTAGTAGTCAAGCATGCAAACAAACCTTCTCACAAAGAAGCGCTAGTTGGTGATGGAATCCAACATCGTGGGATCAATGCGCAAAGGGACTGATTTTTAGTGGGTGGGAAAGTTATGTTGACAACTTGCTTAACGAACTAACGCCATGGTGCAAGTTACCTCACCGAGTAGTGGGAAATCCTCCAAGGAGTCTGAGTGAGTCTAGCCAACGTCGATCCTAGGTACACCACCACCTTCCATGTGCTGTCACCTTGGGTAGGAAGTCTAAAATATTATGGCCTCTATGATACCACCTACTATATCAAAGCATAGGGGGGAAAATCGACAATTGACACCAAGACCAACAAAGCAGGGTTGATTACTCTATTGGCCCCAATGTGACCTCGTGCTTGAGCCTTGTGTTAGAAGGGCTTCCCAAAGTTAGTGATCGAGCAACTGGATTTCACTCCCTAGCTCAAAGATTTATGTTTGTTTAGCAGCTTTGGAAAGTTATTCTCACAATCCTATTCCAAATCTCTACACCTAAGTAAGATGGGTTTGAAGAGCCATAGAAAAGTTGCTAGATAAATTTTAATTAGCACTTGATTTTAGGCTGTTGTTACTCAAAGGAGTGGTCATGAAACTGATGGTGTTTTGAATCGACTCTTTAAACCATGCAAGAGGAAAATGAAGTTCAATAATTTCAACTTCGATGAAAACTAGCTATGGTAAGGAGCAAGAGTTTTACTATGTGTGCATTTCTAATGACAAAAAGTATGATCTAATTATCTAGATAAATGGAAGCAAAACGACCCAAATTTTAAAAATACCATGCAAATGTCATAGTTCTCTTAGTACATCTATACAACATTGAAAAGAACAATGTAATAAAGAAAAAATGATACAAACCCTTGTTTCATAAGAGGAATGCCACATAAGGATTTCAGATTTTTATGTTCCCTGGAAATTCTTAACCTTGCCAAGACATAAGAGGTGTAAACATGGTGATCTTAGTACCCAAGAAATATATGTTCCTACAAAACAAAGGTTAACAAATTTCCTTAAGTAGGGAAGGGATAGTGACAATAATTACCATGAGAGAACAAAATTCAAGCAAAGATGAAAGAGACGAACCTCTATTTTACCTATATGAGGCACACTGAAACCACCCATCTCGAACTAAAACCACACTCAATCCACTAATGCAAACAAACCTCAAACCGCAAGTACAAATGAGACATAATGAATTGGAATTGTAGACCATGGTTACATTAGGCCCAAATAGACAAATCACAACCCCTAACCACACTAACACCCTCAAACCACAACTATAATAGTGGATGAAAGAGAAAAATGTTGAAGCAAAGAGTTAAACCATGGTGCATGCAAAGAAAAAGATGCCAATGAAAAAGGTGGAAGGGGAGAAGTCTCCATGCAATTAGATCATTCGTGCCTCCAATTCATATACATATCTAGTGTGGTAGACATCAATCAACCTCTCATTGGCATACGACTCTAGGGAATTATGGTGTATTCCCACCACCACCCACCTCGGTCTATTTCTTGACACCTACATCACCCCTCCAACACCAATGGTAAGGTAGGTAAATAATTATTGGGATGAACAAGATAACCAAAAACCCAACCTAAGTCAAACCATTGCAACAACCTAAATTTAACGATGCGTATGGGTAAACTAATAATTGGGGGCAATAACTATATTCCCCATAGGACATAACAATATATAATTTAATTTTAAATATTTTGTCTTTAAAATTAAATTGTTAGTTTAACATTTTAATGTTAAGGAAGTGGGTACTCATGTTTCCAATTGTTTCATTTATATATTATATTTAACATTTAGCTCCTCTAGCTCAATTGTGACCATAAATTAGATTATTATTGTTCTTCTTATGCCATAAATTATTTCCATCATATGAAGCATATGTGTGATTGTGGCCTTCTGGATGCTCCCATTCGTTAGTTTCTTTTGATGTCATCACACATAATATCGTCATTCCTAGCCATCCATTCTTGAGCTATCATTCTACACACACCCCATTGTTAGATTTTGAGTATATCTTATTACACTAATCAAGTATTCCTCATTCCATGTGTGTCACCCACCCTACTTTCCATCTTCAAATCCCTATTTCCTTTGTTCTCATGTTTCCCGTGATTGAACCATTCTATACCCTATTCAACCCATCTATGATACCTACTCATAGACTATCCATTGCCCATCCCATATCACACCTTGAAAATTATGAATCTCATCCAAAACATCTCGTCACTAATTTAAGACCCAATATAAATTGTTGAACATCCACTGTAAGCTCAATTTCAAGGAAGACTCTTATAACTACATGCTACAAATTTTTGGTAACAAATCTCAAGGTTTTTGGCAACAAATTTCAAGTTTTTTGACAAGTTTTACAAAAGATATTAGGAGTGAATATCCACCATTTAATTCGTTGATCTCAAGATCAAATAATTGAGATCAATTCTTGAAGGACTAACTCTCTTCAAAAAATACCTACGAGTAGATCTCTTCTCTTCACCTCGCAAAGGACCGACTAGGGTTCATCTACCTACTCTCGAATTATAAGCATGGTTTTATTTTGTGCCTCATGTCCATCTACCCACATTCACTTTCTTGCATCCATGACAAATCCTTTCTAGATCCATTGCTTGGAGACATCAACTCAAACTAATCGAATCTATTCAAACCCTTTAAAGCATTGAAGGAATTGCTAAGGATGTGAATGACATCAAGGGGTGAATAGATTAAGGGTCAGATTTAGGTTAAGGTTTTTACAAGTTCTCAATTGAGGAAACCTAAAGGAATTCTTCTTCTTCTTCTTCTTCATCCAACACTCTTTATGAGAATGTCATTGATCCTAATAGTACTTCCTCTAGTCATGCCATCTTCTTTAACCAAAGGTAAATATTTAACCAAGTGCTTAGTACTATACCAAAAAATTATAAGAACTAATTCAATGGTAATTGTACAATCCATAATAGGGAGGAAAAATTGTTGTTAGGCGAGCTCATATTTAGGAAAAACAACAAGATTTTAAACAATTATTATCTAGGATCTGTAGGTTTCATAAAGTCATTTCTAGAAATGTTGCAATATGTGATTACTTAAAAAAATTACACTAATACAACAGATACAAAAACAATATATTCAAAAACTTGCAAGAAGGACACTGGTAGGGTTGATCTATGCAGTAGAAGAGGGGCAGGTTCCAAACCCATCTTATCCATGAGTGTGTTTACTGCATTTGCAATGACCAATTGTATCAGATTGGGACCCTGTAATTTCGACAGTGAAATAGGTAATGGGGCACTTGGGGCACGACCTACATATTTTATTTTCTTTCTTAAATAGAAATGAAAGTTGTGTCCATAAAACTTAGAGATAGAAAACCTTCTAGGCATTAGATTTGAGTTAATTCCTACTTTTCTTTAGTCATGCATTATTACCATGAAATGAAGGGAAGTATTGGGAAATTCAACAACTCACCATTTTCTTCTCCCTACATTGGCCTTAAGATCTCTCTCTCTAGGTTCCCTCCATGAGCTATGTCTCCTTCCTAACCCTACCCTCGAGCTCTCTCTCCTGGCCGGTGCCCTCCGTGAGTTCTCTTTCCTTCGTAACCCTACTCATGATCAACTCTCTCTCCTAGTGGCCTTCCTAATTCTCTGTCTCTAGATTCCTTCTCCAGCGTGCCCTAGTCTCCTCGAATGCTCTGGCTTTTGATTGACACTGGATTCTACTAGTCTGCTATGTCTCATGAATGGGTGTGCATGAGTTCAATATTGAAATTTTGTTTTAGTAATTCTTTTGTTATAGTTCTTTTGCTTTGTTTATATTTTTGTTTTTTTGTTTTATTATATTTATAAATTATATATATATATATATATATATATATATATTCAGGTATTTTCTCTCTGTGGAAAATTTGTGTCTCACATTATAGGTGAATTCTATGTAAGCCATGAATTGGGCATTAGTTTCTTTTTGATGCAGGAGCATCACCAACAAGGTCCAAGCATGGGAGACAACTGGGGGCACTAGCACATATTTTGAAACATTTTAAATATCAAGGGATCAATTTATTAATGTCATATATGACATAACTTTTGAATTTGGACATATTTAATGTTTGGAGGCTGAGCCATCATGTAATATTGATGAAGAATGTATTTTGCTTTAATGTGGAGGATCACAGTACAGATTTGGAGCTTGTGCTCTTATCTGTCTGACGCAATATTTATTCTGATCAGAAAGTTCTTTTGGATCACAAAATAATGGTAGTCTTCCTTTTCTAGATGTCAGGGTCACAAAAAGACCTAATGGATCCTTATCCCACCAAGTTTATAGGAAGAAAACTCACACCGAACAATACCTTCATGCCAATTCCCATCATCACCCCTCCCAAAAACT
>JZKD02S1414674.1:344-11181 GCA_000966675.3 Picea glauca
CTGGGAGGGCGTCAGGTTCTCCCCTCAAATTCTGCAATCGATAAGTGCCTACCCCTATCTTTTTAGCGACCTAGAAAGATCCAAGCCACAGGCTCTGAAACTTAGAATGCTTTCCTTTTGGTTCATTCGCTCTGTCCCATTTTAGTACCAAGTCTCCTACCTCAAAACTCTTTTCTTTGGCCTTATCCTAATCGAACCATCGTTTCACTATCTGTTGGTGAGCTAGGAATTTTGACTTAGCCTTCTCTTTCTCTTCTTCCAACATGAGTAGAGTATTGATTCTTTGTTGCATGACCGATGAGGGTTCCTCGTTGTAATCTTGGGCCAATTGAAGAGATGGCAGATAGAGCCCGTTTGGGAGGATGGCTTCTTTCCCGTAGACCAGAAAGTACAGGGAGTTTCCTATGGCTTCTTTGGTTGTGACCCTATCAGCCCATAGGACAATATGAAGTTGATTATGCCAATTTCTTTGGTTATCTGTAAATGTCTTCTTTAATATCCTTACCATATTTTTGTTAGTCAACTCTGCCACACCATTTCCCTGAGGGTAATAATTTGCAAAGTACTTGATTATGATTCCTTTGTCTAGAGAAAAATCTGTCAATAGTGTAGAGGAGAAATAAGTTGCATTATCAAAATACCAGAACAGATGGGAGACCAAACCTTGTTATTAGTTGTTGTTCTATAAATTGGATCAATACCTTCTTGTTTACATGAGTCAAATGGATGGCCTCCGCCCATTTTGTCAAATAGTCGATGGTAGTAAGAATGTACTTGTGCAGTTTAGAAGAGCTAGGCATAATTTATCATATGATATCTAACCCCCACTGCTCAAAGGGCCTCGAAACAATAACAGGTTGAAATGGGACTGCTGCCCTTTTCTCCTTTCCAGCGCTTATTTGACAAGTCTTATAGTTTCTAGCATAAGTATGCATGTCTTTGAATAAGGTGAGCCAGTAATATCTGGCTCTCAGAATCTTATGAGCGGTGGTGTTTCTAGCAAAATGTCCTCCAACGGGGTCATCATGAAGTTCCTTTAGCACGTTTTCAGCGTCTTCACATTCAAGGTGCCTCAACAATACCCCGTCATAGTTAATCCAGAAAAGCACCGAATTTATAAGACGATATTGTGCAGATTTTAATTTGAGGGCTCTTCTCTCTCTGGGGTTGAGGTTTTCGGGACAAGTCCCGTGATGTAGTAGGTAAGCCAAGTCCTTGTACCAGGAGTCTCATCCTGGGGAGATGTATGCTACCTCTCCACACCATAGAGCTATTTCATTCTCCCACCCAGAGTCTTCATTTACTTGATCCTAGGCTTCGGCTGCGAGCTTGCGTAGACCTTGTCCTTTTACTAGCTTGGAAATTTTATGTCTAGATCAAATTCTTGGACTACTTCCATCTAGTTCCCTCTTCTTTCTCCCATTTCTTGTTGGGTGAACAAATATTGGACTGTAGAGTGTGGAACAATCACCTTAGTGTGATTCTTGAGGATGTAAGACCTGAAATGCTTTACTGCCTTATAGACCGTGTAGGCCTGCTTGTCTATGGAAAGATAGTTGAGCTCAGATCCTTGAAGATTAGTGCTCATAAATGATATTGGGGCTTCATTTTTGTCATCATCCTTCTGAGTTAAAACTGTAGCTAGCGAATGGTTCGAAGCAAAAGTGTAAAGGGAAAAGTCCCTGTTGAAATCAGGACTTCACAGCATTGGGGCCTGGGATATGGCGGCTTTGATATTATTAAAAGCATATTTTCGTTCATTATTCAACTTAAAATTGGCATCCTTGCGGATCATTTTCTGTAAGGGTATGATGATCTCAGATAAATCGGGAGTGAATTTCCTTACAAAATTGATTTGCTCGAAAAAGGACTGCATAACCTTCTTGTTATGGGGTAGCGAAAGTTGACCTATGGCCTTAATCCTTTCGAGGTCTATGTGAATCCCAGCTTGAGAGATAATGTGACCTAACATCTTTCCTTATTCAACACCAAAGATAGTTTTCTTAGGGTTTAGGGATATACCGTATCTCTGACACCTTTCAAAAATCTGAGTTAAATGTTTCCAGATGTGTTCTTCCCTATTCTTCGAATACATCGTTACGTCATCTAAATATACTACTACACACTTGTTTATAAGTCCCTGGAATGCCATGTCCATGGCCCTCTGGAAGGTTGCTCCTATGTTCATTAAGCCGAAAGGCATGCCTTTATAAGCGAAGGTTCCCCATTTGGTTCAAAACATAGTTTTCAATCGGTCTTTCTATGAAACCAGCACTTGATTATATCCTAAGAAACCATCGAGAAAAGAAAAAATCTCCAAGCCCAACACATTCTGCAGGAGTTTTTCCATCGACGAGATGGGATAATTGTCCTTCTCCAAAGCTTTGTTGAGGTTCTGAAAGTCTACACACAATTGGATTTCTCCTGATTTTTTCCTCACTAGAACGAGATTTGCTACCTAGGCAGAGTGCCTAACCTGGAAAATTATCTTTGCATCTAGGAGTTTCCTTAATTCCTGATACATGAGAGGTTCTAATGAAGGCTAATATTTCCCTAGCTTCTGTTGGAAAGGATTGGCTTCAGGTTTCAGTGGGATGGTGTGCTGAATAATACGAGTATCATATGTTTTCAAGTCCTTATAGGACCATGCAAAAATGTCTTGGTATTGTATAAACAGCTTGAGGTAGGCCTTTCTTTCTTTCTTAGATATAGTTTTTCCGAGATTTATAAGCTTTGGTTTTTTTGGGGTTCCAAGATTTATAGTTTCATGGAGGGGGCAAGAGCTACTAGTCTTTGTGTTCTTAGGTCTTTTGAATTGTTCCTTTAGATCAAACAGGTTTTCTAAATTAGCTACCCCCTTCAGGATCGTGTGAGCCTTTAATCCATCCTCATGATGTTCTGTCTGAGGCTCGTTTTTCGTCGATTTCTCTTGGAAATCTTCATCGTCAATAGAGAGATAGTTGAAATTGTCTTGGTTGGTCAAGAAACTTATGATCTATTCATCTCCCTCAAATACTTTCCAATTAGAAACATTATTAGGTACTGATGGTTTGTAGAGAAGCTCTACAGTGAATCAGGAGGCTTCGTAATATTCTAAAGGCAACAACCTTGAAGTAGTTGTGGCTAAGGATTCAGCAAGAACATTCTTTTCCCTAGGGACCGCAGTGATATTGAAAGCCTCAAAGCGCTCTATTAGCCTATGCACCTCCTGTTGGTAGTTCTTAGGATGGCGTGAATTGCAATGTATAGCATTTCTTACTTGTCTAATAACAATTTTGGAGTCTCCAAAAACTTTCAATTCCTTGACATTCAGATCTATGGCTTTCTTTAACCCCTGAACTAGAGCTTCATACTCAGCGGTGTTATTGGTACATTTGAATTCTAGCCTACAGGACAAGAAATGACGTTTACCCTTCTGATCGATGAGGATGCACCCTATTCCTGACCCTTCTTGTGATTTAGATCCATCAAAGTAGAGGGTCCAAATTTGTGGGCGACAGACGCTCCTTTCTTTTCCATCACCAATGTTTTGTTCTCTGATTTCTTTTTCCACAAGTCCTAGCACGGGGTTGTGACAGAACAAAAGGCTTTCTGTCGATATCGGTGATTCCTCTTGAAAAATAACTTCTGATTTTTGGGTAAGAGGAATATTGGACAGGAGAGGAGGAAAGTTCCTGAAGTGGGAATCACAAGAATAATTGCCCAATATGGGGAAATCGGTAGATGCCAACTTGTTTGGGGTTTCTAGGTCAATGAATTTGTGCTTTAGATATCTCTCCCTATCAATTTTGATCATGTTCTTGTATCCTTTCAGGGGGATCCAAAGGTGTGCCTAGTATATATTGAAATATCCATTTATCTTTTTAGACCAATCCCGGCTCAACAATATCCCATATGCCTCAGGGATGTCTACAACAATGATTTCAATGACCTACATGAAATTAGGGTGTTTCATTATCCTGATCATCACATCTTTGAGTTCTCCCATGACATTAACCTGGGTTCGGTCTAGCTGTATTACATGTTTATCACTCTTGAGAGGGACAACACCTAATTTATTACAAACGACCACAGGCATTACATTAGAAGATGCCCCAGAATCCACCAAATAGTCGTGAAGATTCTGATTGAATACTTTGAAAGTTAAAAGGAAAGGAGGCACGAAAGGTCTCTCCTTCCTGCCTTCTGAGCAGGTATTTATCGTTGGTTTTCTTGCCGAATATGTGGGGGGTAGATTCTTCTCTTGAACACCGCTAGTAGTTGGGTTTTTTACCAACCTTAGATCTTGCAACATAAGGTCTTTCTGCTGAGGGATTCTACATATGTCCATAACTGATATATTAGCTTTCAGCTTCTTCAAATCTTCAACTATGTTATAATCTAGCTTAGGATATTCCTGCGTATGGATGCTTATAGGATTTTTACCAGGGCAAAAAGGAATTTTCAGGCAGTCAAGGGTTGACTTATTTTGCGAGGCTCAGGAGGCGTCGATATATTTTGGGCCGGGTTGACCTTTATTGCGCGTTTGTACCACCGATATATTTGCGAGTGATCCCTGAGATTTAAACAGATCACCCAAAGACATGATCACATCGGGATCCCATATCAGCATGGATGTGTCTTGTGGTGGGTCAGCCTCTTCCTGATTAGAAATATTAAATGTCGAACTGCTAGAAGGTTCAGTCAGAGAGACTTTGTTTAGAAAATAGTTGGCCATTAAATTCATGGCATGGACCCACTAAGGGAATTCCCTTTCTGAGTGTTTCTCTTGGTGGTAAGTGCAGAAATAATCAGACACAACATTCCCTAGATCAATGTTTAGGTTGGTTGGGGAAGGTTCAATTGCTTTGAAAGGCTGGTTTTTCTTGAAAAAAGGCTTATAGGGTCTTTGGCCTTGGTTTCCCTCACCCGCATTTCTTTTCATGTCTATAATCTCATTTGATAGTTTTTTGACCATACGTTGTAGGTATTCTATATCTCCATTACCCTTATCAAGAGTTGGTTAAGCCGACTTCCCCGACGGTCTGGTCAAGAGGAGTCCTCTCCTAGGAGGGGGCTGACTTTCTTTTCTCGCTAGAGAGGCTTGGCCTTATTTACATCCTTTTATCTAGAATTCTATCGTCTTGGCCTCTTCAAAATTCTTTGTGAGGGTTTTCTTAGTGGATCTTTTAATGAACATGGAAATAGAGGTTGGAAGCGCATTGGTATAAACCTCGATTTGCAACTCTTGAGTTGGTTTCACCACAGGCTGGAATTTGTTTAGGATAGTTGTGAATCTTTGATTGAAATCTTTGACCCTTTCTTTTGGGGTCATGGTGGCTATGAATAGTTCGGTCATAAGGGCTCCCGTGGTGGTTTCTTCAGAAAATTTGTCTAAGAAATCCTTTTGGAACTTAGCCCAGTTGGTTATGGATCCTACTGGAAAATTAAAATAACATGTGGAAGCTGAGTTTTCAAACGTGTAGGGGAAAAGTCTGCATACTACGTCTTCATGTTGAACATCCATAAGACTTATCGTGAGTATGAACTTCTTTATATGATCCTCAGGTAAACCTGAGGTTTTGGGATTGTACTTGGGGAGAAACATTTCTAGATGTCAAGGGAGATTGTCTGCTCGTCTAAGGACGACCATAGAGTCCCCGGCCAGCCAAGGTTGGTTGTCTTGAGGTGGGACTTCTCTCTCCTCCCCATGACCATTTTCACCTTCCATATGTTCAGAGTCAGATTCAGGCTCTTCCTCTTCCAAAAGGTCGTTAGGTTCAAAGATATCGTCAGCTGGTGTCTCAAGTATGAGGTCAATGGGTTCTTGTATTTCAATGATCGCGAAATCTATTAAGTCTTCGACGGAGTGTACGAAAACTTAGTCGGGAGTGTTGACTACTAGCCTGCTTTGTTGTTTTCTTTGAGGGAGGATAGGGGTGAAGGGAAACACATTGATTTGATAGGCGTAAGCTCTAGTAATCCTTCTAAACTAATTCACTTCCTCGTGAGGGAGGGCATAACGTATTTCAGGGTGAATATATCCTTCCTCAAAGTGCGGTGAGTTATCCACTTCGGGAGTACTCGGTAAAGCTGGGCTGTCTGTTGGATGACTAGCCATGCATGTGGGCCATTACAAATTTATAGGCTGCTCGAAGTGTCATGTAACTTACATATTCAACCATTCATTTTCAAGCCCTCCTTCTAGCGCCAATTCTGTTGATGGGTCTTAAATCCATTGACTCAATAGTAGGAACCAAACCTACCACCGAGGCCCAATTAGACTCTGCAGTGTTTAAAATGGAATGGTTCTCCAGATCTTGTGATCCGGCCAAGGTATCAATGGGCTTTGTGTTTTCTGGTGAAGGCTCTTCCTTCAGTCGGGACTATTTCCTTTTATGTATTTTCTCTTTGGGTGGGACTGATATGAGAGGTGCAAGCTAGTATAAACCAACTTAACAAATAACAGGATAAAGTTTCAACTACTGAGAAGAGGTCGAGCTAAGGATACCCCGCTACTCAAACATGCAAATGAAAATTCTATACCACAGGCCTAGTAATAATACATTAACCATGTGAGCATCTAATCATTGCCTGAGATTACTAACTACCAGAAAGAAAAACACCTATGAAACAAGATAAATGGTAAGAAAAATAATTCATCTACCAATATCATTGGTCTCATAATTCACACAAAAAATCATCATCTTCATCTTTAAAGAAAAGAACAACAAAGCAATTGTACCAGATAACTTGACAATATATTCGATAGCTCTTACTTGTTACATCTACTCATAAGAATGAATAGCAAATAATAATTCTTCAAGCTCAATCACGCATGCATTTGATAAAGATAACTTCGTCTTTGGTCCAGAAGGACTTCTAAATTCATAGCAACTTCAAAATAATTCTTAACAACCAGAAAGAAAATAGTCCTTACAAAAAACCATCGACCATAATTAATTGGTCGAGTCCTTTATTTATAATCTCAAGCTTAACTGAAGTTTAATGGCTAAGTACAGTTTGAACCAAACAAAAGTTTCCATGTGGCATTATCTCATAACAATTTCTTGATCAGTTCATGATGACGCACGCCCCCTCCTAAAACCGCAGGTCAAAAGGTCCACATTAACATAGGATCTTTCCTTTACCACAACCCAAAGAACTCTAACATTCTTCTATTCCCTATCAAGAATCTGCACCCACAGAAAATCTCTCACGGGATCTCCCTTTTTCTTCGGGAAATCAGACTTCGCAACTTCGTGAATCCAGTGGTCGAGTGTTGGTCTCTCGAATCCTCGAAACCCAACAACAGTCAATGTTGACCCTTTCCTTTTCCCCTTCTGGACTTTCCCTATCGTGAACTCAGCTATCGCGAGGTCAAGTAACTTGCTTCCCCGACTCCTGAATCTTGATTTGCCGAAACTCCGATACACTCATGTGGTTGACCTTTCAATGGTCCTTCACTCCATCGGCATTTTGGACTTTGCAATATCGCGAATTCTAATGCGATGGGTTCGGGACTTCACCTTCCATGAAAACCCGAATTATTGTGCCACCTATCCACTTACCAACTCCTCTGTGGCCCACACTATCCTCTGGACTGTCGGGATATCGTGTTTCAGAATATCGTGATTTCCGTTGCGATGTTTGCGGGACTTCAACCCACGAAACCCCGATATGGAAAAACCACGTGTAAATCCGACGGTCCTTGTGGCTTGGATCTACAGTTCTGCCCCTCCTGAGATTTCATCCTTTTGGAAATACTTCTCGTATCTCCTCTGTTCCTCCGTAAGATCTAACGGTTCACGGAAATTCATGAATTCTCCTCAGAGAATTTCGATCGTCCATCCTCCTGATGATTTCTGTGAAATGAACCAAGTATTCCTCCATGAAAACTTGTCCACCCGCAAGAAAACCTGCGACGCCTTCTTAATTATTTCCAGTACAACTTCTATACACTATCCTTCAACAGTTTTGAAGGCCTTATCCTTCCTGAGCTATTCCGTGACTCTGCGTATTCTGGAAAACTCTTTTGCTCGCATCCTTTGCGGCAACCTTCAAACACTTCCAAGTGTTTGAAATCCTTTGACTCTGCGCACACCTACAATAGCAGTCTTTCAATAATTTGCTCAGGTTCACAACCCTGAGGCTTCACTCAGCCTACACACTCCTTGCACAGCTCCTGTGCCTATCTGCACTTTTGGGTGTATGAGAACAAAAGTTACCCTATTTGAACCCTTTGTCAATGCACTCCTTGCGGACAACTTCAACTTCACTCCTTGCAGGAACCTTTGGCTCAGATAGAGAAACAATTGAAACTCATTCCTACTTCCCTTCAGGCTTCAACTCAAACCGTGAAATCATATACATAGCATATAAAGAAAATGTATAGCAAGAAGCTAACATTCATGAGCATATCATTCAGCATCAATACACAGAGAACAACACAAACCCATGAATTTGAATCAACTCTTTCTATTAATCCAAATATTTGTACATGGGTATTCTTACACAGCTCCCTACCTGCTCTTGCTCTTCTCAACAATGTTGCTTCATTCTATGTTACAATACACAATGAGGGTGTCTATATCCCGTTTCCCTCTTGCACTCTAAAACTGTCTAATCTACTCATTCAATTCTACCTACTTGCATTAACTACTTTAAATGCCTTCTATCTACTAAGGACGAGAGCGAATCGCTCAAGGTCCATTTACATTATACAAGTGCACCTTCATTTAATTATCACATTTATGTTCAGCACATCAACTTCAAGGAAATTTCAAAAAATTGCCCTGGCTCTTGCCCAGTTGTCTTTTGCTTCCGTGTTGGCTCACTTAATGTTGGCGATGCTCCTGCATCATACTCCCTCGCTTGAAAAATTTCATGGGCTCCTGTCCATGAGCTCACGCACGGTATGTCCATGCCTCTGTATCTCTGCTTCGGTCTCCCAGCTAGCATCTTCAACTGGATGGTTCTTCCATTTGACCAGATACTCAAAGTATTGCTTTCGCCTGGTCCTCTTGCTCACTCTTTTGTCCAGTATACATTCCATCTGCAGATTATCTGCAACTGGCATTTTCTTCATCCACTGGATCAATGGCTGCTCATCTCCTGTCCCTGCTTCCTCAACTTTATATGGGTACAAATCTAAGATATTGAATATCGAAGAAATTTCGATCCCATCGGGTAATTCAATCTCGTAAGCATTTGTCCCAAATTTCTTCAAGACCTTACAAGGCCCGATTTTCTTCATCTTCAACTTATTATATGTTCCTCTTAGGAACCTTTCCTTCCTCAAATGTGCCAGAATCAGGTCACCAACCTCAAACTGAAGTTGTCTTCTGTGTTGATCTGCGCTACGCTTATACTCCTGGCTTGAATTCTGCAGTCTCTCCTTCACATGACTGTGAAGTTCTTTCATCGCTTCTACGAAATCTTCTGCACTAGTGCTCCTAGTTGAAATCTGTTATGAATCTCTAAACTCAGAAATTCCCCTCGGTTGCATGCCATAGACAACCTGAAATGGACTCTGCCCTGTGCTCCTGTTAACTGAGTCATTATCAGCAAACTCTGCCTGTGGTAATATATTGTCCCACTGGTTGTGGTGCTCTATCACCAAGCTTCTCAGCAAGTCTCCCAGACTTTTGTTCACTACTTCCATCTGTCCATCCGTCTGAGGATGATAATCCGAAATAAATGACAAGTTAGTTCCTAGCTTCTTCCCTAAGGTCCTCCCAAAATTCCCTATGAATTTTGTATCTCGATCCGAAACTATACTTCTTGGCAACCCATGAAGTCGAATGACTTCTTTGAAAAACAGATTCACAATGTGAGTTGTGTCACTGGTCTTCTGACATGGAATGAAGTGTGCCATCTTGGAAAATCTATCCACCACCACAAAGATTGAATCAAAACCTCTTTGCATTCTTGGAAACCCCAATACAAAATCATGCTAATTGCATCCCACGACCTTTCTGGTATGGGCAATGGTTGATAAAACCCCGCATTTTGTCTTCTTCCCTTCGAATTCTAGCAAATTATGCATCTTTCCACGAATCTCTTGACATCTACTTGCATTCCTAGCCAAAAATATGACTCATTCAGCTTTGCGAACATCTTGTCGTGACCAAAGTGTCCTGCCAATCCTCCACTATGTTTCTCCTTCAGCAGATTCTCCCAAATGGGGCATTTCAGAATACACAGCTGATTGCCCTTGAACATCAATCCTTCTTGGATCATGTATTCAGCCCATTGGCTTCTATCCCTGAGAATTGGATTCTCAGCTACTTCATATGCTTCCTTAAAATCCTGGTCATCTGCGTACATATTCCTGAGATCATCAAAACCCAACGTTTTGACTCTGAACTCCTGCAACAGCAAACACTTCCTGCTCAAAGCATCAACAACTTTGTTAGCAGTACCAGAAATATGTTTAATCACAAATGTGAAATTCTGCATATACTCAACCCATTTAACATGTCTATGATTCAACTTCTCCTATTGAGTCACAAACTGTAATGCATGATTATCACTGTATAAGACAAATTCTTTCGGGATCAAGTAATGCCTCCATTTCTTCAATGCCTGGATGATAGCATAAAATTCCTTATCATATGTGGAGTACTTCACTTTCGCTTCATTCAGCTTCTCACTGAAGTATGCTATCAGCTTGTCTTCCTGACTCAATACTGCCCCAATTGCAAATCCACTAGAATCGCATTTCACCTGAAATGTCTTTCAGAAATCCGGCAACACCAAAACTGGTTGTTCCGTAATCTTCCTCTTCAGTAGATTAAAACTTTTTCAGCTTCTTCTTTCTAGTGAAAAGATTTGTTTCTTTTCTTCATTGTATCCA